>VZRV01002221.1:654158-956589 GCA_013398115.1 Falcunculus frontatus
ATATAAAATATATATGGAGATAAATGGTTTTTAAGATGTATTAAAAAACCCCCCACCTTTCAGTTATCATTTGATAAGTACAGACTAGAAAATATCAGTCACTTTCACTAGCTCCCTAGCCCAATAACCATGTAAACCTGAGTTAAACTGAGACTGTCCTCATGTTTCTTAAAAGAATCTTGTTTTCCATACTTAATTTTCTTAAAGCTTCCTGAGAAATTCAGGGGGTTTATTTGTATTTCTCCTTGTTTACCAGGAACAGTCCAAAGGAAAAAAATTCACAGAGGAGAGTAGTATTTGAGGTCAGGAGGAGGGGAAAGTATGGAAAGGTTTCCTCCAAGAATCTCTACGGTTCTAATGATTCTTGCTTATTATTTCACAATGTCCTTATGTATGTCTTAAGCTTCTGGATGCAAAATTCTGAGCATGATGGCTCTGTTGCAGGGGAATCAGAAGCTACACCACAGATTTCCTGGAGTATAGCTCATCCACGGGTGTTTTATAACCCTAGAGCAATTCTGGCTTTTGTTTTAATTACTCCATCCAAAATTAAACGCCCCATTTAATACTGGTGCTGTCCCTTGATGCCCACGATGCTCATGGTGTTCATATCTGTATTTAGGTCCAGTTCTTTCCCTACTGATGATACACATCAGAGTAAATCATTGTGGCTAAATAATTTCTGCAAATATTTTTTTATCATCTTCCTTGAAGAATAATGAAAGCAATGGGCAATATTTTATAATTTGTTGACATGGACTTTATTATTGAATGCTTAATATGTGCATGATGGGCTTATTTTCCTCTTATCCCTGTGAGACAAGACATTACTCTTAAACTGGAAAAGAACCTAAACACAGGATTAAGCAGAAAGGTCCCTGTTCTTGCAATGTCAACACAGAGACAGACATTTAAAAAGTATAAAAAACTGTATGGTCTTGGGTTTATTGCAAGTGGGCTAGACATCCACTAAACACTGTGGAGGTTGGTTTATGCTTTACTACCACTTCTTTAGGACAATCATGATCTGCTATTGAACATTTTACAGAGAAGTGATGTGGTTTTGTTTCAGCATCTTACAATGCCACTCTTCCTTCTCCTCCTATAAATCCCTTAGTACGTGAGTATCAAAGCAATAGGATGCTCCAACTGTAAAGAAAAAATGGGAAGAAAATTTCAGTGGTTAGATGCGATGTTAGTAAACAGTGTGTATAATTAGGAAGTATTATATTGGATAGCTAATATCACTTCTGTTAGCAGTTGTTCAGGAAAACAGATTTCAGAGCAGATTACCACTCAGGAAAGCAGATTTCAGAGCACATTCTACATATGTGAAAACCTAGAGACACATCTAAATGTGCTTCCGTGTGCATATGGATTCACAGCAGCTCTTCTGCCTCCCCTGACTTATCTAAAAGAAGTAGAGCCTGTGGTGTGTGCTCAGCATAGGCCTGCAGCTTAGAGCTGCGGGGTGAACAGCCTTCCCCCCTAATGCCAGTGCACACCATTTTGGCTCTGGGCTACCCAAAGCCCCCCACGGACCAGTCAGGATATGATAGGATTTGCTCGGATTCTGCTTTCCTTTTTCCAAAGAGAGTTAGCTATGGTTGAATGCCACAGCTTTGTGCCAATAACAGATCCTGCAAAAAGTGACCAATGTCTGACCAAAGATAGGCCTAATTCAGCTGCTTGTCTTGTACGGTGGCCAGTAATGGCCTGTACTGGAGACAGGGCAAATATTTACTAATCCTTTTTTTGTATGGCTTCTCAGCATCTATTCCTTAGAAGCTTGTAGGCCCCCTAAAGTGGAGGCTGGATTTCTTGATGAGAACTGGCTTTCAGCTACCCAGCCTCCTGAGGTGAAGGAGCCCAGGCCTTTGTGGCCTCCATCACAGGCTGCCCAAGAATCCAGTTCTCTGTTTCACATGAAACTCTTCCATTAGTTGTGTGTGGTTGAGTTTTGGGGGAGCAGGTGGGGATAGTAGTATGTGCACGCAGTTTGGAAGTGGCATGAATTAAAAATGTGTTAAGTTGTAAATAGAGGTGTTGACAATACGTTTGGCAATAACAGATGTACTTGACAGAAGGTGTGGGAAGCTGTTTAGTGATCAGGAGGAGAGCGTTCAGCCCCCCAGCTCTTAAGGAGTTTTATGAAATACTGTCAAAACCAGTCCAGCTTTGAAAAGCACCTTCCTGCCTTCATCCAGGAGGACTGTACGTGCAGGAGAGTGCACCCTGGATTGAGTACGCTATTGCTGAGCCACCCCTGATGTAATGCACAACTGCTGAGAACCGAACACTGTGTGACCCTGGTGGGTTTGTTTGCTGTTTGTCACAGGATGCACCTAAAGCCAGGTTCAACTAGTCTATTCTTGTAACTGCTGAGTGCAGTGTCAGAGACATCATCTTGCTGCTTGTTGGCCACTTCTCCTAGTGCTTCTGAGAGTCTCCCAACCATATGTGCACTCCTGCACACGTTACTTAGATTTTCCATATGCCACCTGACAAGCTTTCCAAAGCATTTTATACCACCTTGAAATAACTCCCACTTCTCTTAACAAAATGTGTCATCTGGGAATATTTTGCCCTTCAGAATATTTCACAAAGGCTTCAGACCTTCTCATGAGATAAGCAGTGCCTTTCCAGAAAGATTTGGACTTTCAGGTTTTAGAGTATACAGTGAGTAGTCTGCCACCATCACAAGCCAACAATACCTTCTAGCCTTTTTGTCCCCTTAGATCTTCTGGCACTTTTTCCATGCTATATTTCCTGTATTGCTGTCTCCATAGGTAACTACAGAAGCAAAAAATCTCTCAGAAGAGACTATGTGATATCTAACTTGGGCACTGTATTAGTTTCTTATTTTTGTTGTTGTGACTCTAGGAATTATGTCTCAGCAGGTAACATCGAGGTGGTCCCTTCTGTCTGAATCTCAAGCCTCTGGATGGTTCACCATAACAATCACTTATGTGATATTTTAGCCAGAGGAATTGGTATTTAATCACCATTTCAGCTTAATTTTAAAATGTATAGTGGACAGACCCTGTGCAATTTTCCCTAATGGGTCCAGGGCTTCATCCAAACATCATCAGCAGAAGTTTAGATCTCAGTTTTTAACCCAGGAACATTTCAGCTACTAAGTAGCATGACAAAAACACCCACTTCAGAAACTTGATGATATTTATAAATATGTTGCTTCTTTTTCCTTTCTTCTTTCATTCTGTGATTGGCCTTACAGCTGAAGAAAACGATGCAATGTATGCTTTCATTTGGAGCTCTTTACATAAGTTACCTTGTAAAAAACAACCTGACCCCAGCCTTTCATTTTCTGAGACTAGCTGTCTACATAGCTATGGCACATTGTGATATATTAAGAGTTTGAATGTAAAGTGTTGTGGGTTTATATTGCAGGGGTAAGAAATCCAAGATAATGTTCTGAAGAATTTATAATTATGTGAGGTTTTTTGCCTTTGCCTTACAGTAATTCCATGCCACGTTACAATTAAGAAATTACATTTAAAAATACAAGTGTTCCCTACAGAATATAAGCAAATGAAATCAGTGCCCCTTTTCATTAAGGTGATTGTCATGATTAAGACAGATGCTGAAAGATCTTCTGCCTGATGACAATTCCATAGAGGGTGTTACAGTGTTTCTAGAATACAGGTAAGAGATTTTTAAAGGTTAAAAATTAGATTAAAATTCCTGTTGCCTCCATATGGCGTAGGAGCAGATGTCAAGAACCGTCACTTTCTACTGCTGACGAAATCTGTCGTGGTTTATCAGTGGATTTTTTTCTTGTGTAAGCAAGTATGTTTATGGAAGTCCTTCAAAAAAAAGTCAAAAAAGGCACGGGGTACCTAGGTCTTTCTGAGTTTCTCTGCTTCATAGACCATGCTATTTGCAGTGCTGAAGCCAGGGCTCACTCACCCTGCCTCACTGCAGTAGTTTTTACTCCAAATGGTGTGTGTCTGAAAATAAGCAGCAGCAAAGCTTTCCTGCTAGAATGAACTATGCTCAAACATTTCGGAAAATATTTTTGCTGGTTTTGTGCAGCATTACTAAATGAAGGCTCAATTATAACTGTAGCAAGCAAAAATAAGCTTATTGAAATAATTGTTGGGTCTTTGTCATTTCAGGTTTAAAAATTTCTACCTAGCACTAGCTAATTAAAACAGGACCCATATTTAAATAGCAGTATTGTAACTGTTAGAAAAGAAGACTTTTAAGAGTTACATTGCTACCTAATTGAAGTATTATGAAGTGCTCCAATTCACAGAACACTTAGGTGCTTCATTGCCTTTTTGCAGTCTGCTCATCCATTAAAATAGGAGAATTCTGAGCCTGCATGAAAGGAGGCACATAAATGCATTATTGAATCAGGGTTAAACTAGCAGCACTACCTACTATTCCATGAAAATTTAGTTTCTGACAAGCCTTGAAAAGTCTGGAGGATTTCATGTATATTCTGATAAACAATTTTCACAGAATAAATAGAGCAGCCCAAGAATAAAAAAACCCCGACATTTTTGGAAAAAAGGCATGAGAGCAAATCTGCTCCTGTAGTATTTGTAGAAACACTGAAAAGCTTAGCAATGACTGAAGACCATCTTTCTGCATTGTGGATTTACATAGGTTCTGAATATTGATACATCAAGCATGGATTTACTGGCAGGGAAGCAGCATTAAACATGTTTAAACAGTTTAGGCCACATTATCACTGATGTGTGTGATCTTCAGTTCCATATCAGCTGACAAGGGTGCAGCTGTGTGGATGTCCTTAAATCTTCCCGCCCCTGTTACATGAGTGCCTGTGATGAAATAATCTGCTGCTGAATTAGATTATGGAAACAACCCCACCATATCTTAAAAGAGCCAGTTCTTGCCTTGAAGAGTCTATGGTTAGGAAGACAAAATAAAGTCTGGGATGGTGGGGAGAAATGAAGCAGCAGATTGAGTTTATAACTCATGTGTCTTGTTTTATAGTTTTTGATTCAAAGTAGGTTGATTTTGTTGGGGTTTTGTTTCCTAAGCACTGCATGTACCAATATTCATTCTGCAAAGTTGTGGATCCAATATATCTGATTCATCAAAGCTGTTTGCTCCATAAGGATTACAGCTCATTATCCTTAATGGAATCATGGCTGAAATGTACTCTTCTCAGCTGTTCTCTGTTTTGGTACACCTGTTCCTTAAAAATTTTGTGGCAGCAGCTTGTACAGCCATGTTTCCACATATTATATCAACACTTAGATTTCTCTGCAACATCATTACACAGTTAATGGAAAAACCCCAACTTTTTTGTAGTGCTGAGCTGGATTAGTAGAAGATTGTCCCTCCCTGCACTAAGACTGATGCTAAAATTGAGATAAGTGATTTACATTCCAAAAGGCTCATTAACTATCACACTGCTATGGGTTAGATAGATTACTAATGGCATCCTGATGGTTGCATGCAACTTCCAGCAGATTTTTTGGTAGCTAGCATTAAATCAATTTGAATGATAATGGAGACTTGCTAATACATAAGCATTTATTAGCAAGATTCTGTAGCTATAATGGCTGCCAGCTCTGTATTTTAATTCTCACTAATGGTTTCATGTTTGCCCAAGATACTGTAACTCACAGGACCAAGTGGGATGATGTGCTCTGGCAGTTTATGCCAGAGTTTCAAACTGAGATATCAAAATATAAAAGCATTAAGTCCTTGCCTTATTCCCTACATGTGACCCAACCAATCATGTCATTACAGCAGGAATTTAAAAATTTGACAAAACCAAGTTCACACAGTTCAGGGCATTGCATCAACTTTCCCAGCTCACGGGATCATTTAAAAAGAAAGGGATTAAGAAAAATCAATGTTACCTCCATTTTAGTTTTTTATTATCATCCAGTTTTCAAATTACTAGATAGTTCTCCTTATATTTCAGAACTTTTCCCAAAAACTTTGGGAAAACTTTAGTTAAGAAAACTGTTACTTTTGCAGTGGGGATCTTTATGAGAGGTGCCTAACCTCATGATTCTTGCAATTGGAAAAAATGTAAAGGTTGGAAGAGGTTACTGTGAGTAAGTTTTGCCTCCATTTACCAATTCCCTGGCCTGTCTTCCTCCCATCACTCTCAGCAGGATCCCAGCACAACTTGGTGAAACTCTCAGGGCAAATTTCATGCAATCCTCTTGCTTTTCTAACCCCTGTGCTCCCCCATGGCTCAGAGTAGCTCTATTCTCTTGTGAGAAACCTCCAAGATGGGTTGTGCCTGTCCCACTATTCACTGCTTTATATGTGACTTTCAAAAGTGCTGAGTGTTTACAGCCCTTTCTGGAATCAGTTGGAGCACCAGGAACACAGCAGCCTTAAAAACCTTACTGTACAGATCTTGATGGGAAGGAACTGAAACAAAGATGCCTGAAGTGAAAGGCCACTGCTAAATACATTTAGCCCTACAAGATTTGCTTTGTGCAAATGCAAGAAGTGATGTTAGAGACAAAATCAAATTGCTAACTGGTAGAAATGTGAAGTCAGTCTGTACCATTGATAAAATAAAAGCAAAGCTAGAAGTGTGAAGTAGACAAAGATGGCTAAAGACCATAGGACTCGATCTCAATGAATAATTAATTGGTTGTACTATTTACTTCCTGTTTTTCAATGCGTCTAGATGAAGAAAGGTGTTCTCCTTGAGCTACTTTCTTCTGAGTAAGGAGATAGAAGGATTCTCCTATCCAAAAACTATGGCAGGAATATTATTAGAAGGTGTAGTTCTTGATTTAAAACAAGTTGGCCTTCTGGAGATGCAGAATGTTTGAAGACCACTTCTGTCCCTACTGAATATTGACATGTTTTGGCATGGTTGGTATCTGCTGCACTTGTTTCTCTCTATTTGAAGCTGAGGAGACCAGCATGACTGTGATAATTATTCTTTCATACCACTATCTTTTTATTCTGCGGGAGTGCAATAAGATAGCAGGATGAACAATACTCCACTCCTGGTTATGTGAGTTTCATCCTCCAGCTGTCACTTTTCCCTAGCCTATTTTTTCCGCTAGCCATGGTAGCTATTCACGTGTTGTTCTCCCCATTGCATGGCACATCACTCCGCTAGATCTCTAACGCCAGTGCTTCCACCTGGTGGAAACCAAGTCCTGCTTTTGTTTCTCCATGTGCAAGAAGAATGGGCTCCATGTTTTGGGCTGAAGTGCTGTGTTGGGATGAGTCATTCAGTGCAGGATGTTTATGTTTGTTTCAGGGCTGTCAACTGGGCGTCCCAACACACAGCAGATGATAGGGAATGGATTACAGGCTGGACTTCTTACACATGTAGCTTGGAACCTACCTGTGTCCCATCACATGTCCCGTACAGCCTACGGGCTGTATCAGTGATACCTATGTGCAGAGTATACTCTTAAAGCAATAGGATCAATGCAGGTTGCACCCTGACCCGCTGCTCCTGGTTTCCACTGCATGGTTCAGCCAAAATCCCTCTTGCACTCAGTCGCTACAGGGAGAGTTTTCTTTTTACTTTTTCAATCATTTTAAGGTGCTGAAGGATTTGCTGCACTGTATCAGAGTGTATCTAACACCAGGGTTGTTTGGGTAGGTGGAAGCCTGATGGTGGTTTTCAGAAAAGTACACCCCAATGATGGTACACGCAGTGTGCCTGAACCCACCCCTTCCTTGTTTAAATTTAGCCCTAATAAGCTCAGCCTGTGGGCAGCACAAGGCTCTGAGCTGAAACTACTACCAAGAGCATCCTCCAGTCCAACCTGCACAGTTTTTGGGCTTGGACTGTTAGTACAGAAGAAGAATAAGTGCATTACTCTAAGTCTCATAATTTGGAACAGAATGCAAGAGTGTGTTTTCTCTTCTACCCAAACATCTACATGAACAGAAACAATTTTCTACAGTGTTCCATGTCTAAAGACAAACTTCATCAAGCATTGTTTATATTTCTCATTTCCATATCTATTAACAGAAAATGCCGTGGTGCACAGGAGAAGGATTGAAAAGTATTCTTGTCAAAGGGAATTTTAGAGGAGATATGTGGAGAGTGGGTATTAAAATCCTTTTTTAATATGGAAGCATTGGATAAATTGCGCAAATAGACCAACTGAAAAAAAGCATGCCTGAAATATATTAGCATATTACTATGCTGAAAGGCCAGTTGATAAAACACCTTCTATTTTATGCAAATATAATAAGATAAACACTTAACACTACAGCTTCTGTTGTTTTTCATTCCCATTGCTTAGCAAGACATGAAAATGCGTATTTGAGTTTTGTTGACTTCAATATTACTGGTATCAGGAAAAGACCTCAAATACACAGAGAGAGAACTGAAATCCGAACAAAGCTTTTTGTGGCTTATTACAGTTTTACAGCCCCTAAAAGTGGAAGAGCCTCTCTGCCAAATGTGGTAATTCTGTGAGTCAAGCTTAGTGTTCTCTTGGGACAAGAATATACATGATCATATTTAGCTGAATTAATTTTTGTTCTTTTTTTTAAAAAAAAAGATACAATTCAGGAGATTTTAGCCAAAATGACTCTTGGTGATGCCTTTCATCCCTGAAGCAGCTCATAGATTTTCAGCAGTGTAAGCAAAATTAAATTTTAGGACCCCTTGCATAAAGACCAAATGGCTTATGAATTACTTAGTAACTAATTAAGCACGTTCCACTGCAGTGTTCTCCTAGAGCAGGAAGCAGGGGCAGGAAGCTGTGAGGGCTGTGAATAGCCTTGGGCAGGACTGACTCCTTCAGAGCCACCAGGTTGTAACCCCAGGTGGGCTGTGCATGCAAACTGTGAGAACTGGGATCCTGTTTCATGGTCTGAGCATACTGAACTGCTGGGCTGTGCTGAGTGTTTTGCCTGTGTTCTCACAGTCAAAGCAGCCTGGGCAGTGTTTTCATCTTGAAGCTGGTTTTTTTCATGTCTATGTGCCTGTGCCTAAAGCCATCCTTAACATGAGCCTCAGAAGGGAAGCCATGAACTACACATGGACAAATCTCCATCAAAACCTGCTTTGCTGCAAGGCTGCTTCTTCACAGCTTCAGTCATAGCTCAGTTTTAAAGTCTACCAGGAAGACCAAATCCTGCTGGTGCTTCTTATTTATTGTGGCCAGTAGTATGTGCAGTTTCATCAGGCTTCCTGGGAGTTCCATTGGGTTTGTCTGAAGGGTGCTTAGATCTGGCTGTTCTGTGGTATCTTTGCTGTAGGTTTCTTGTATATCCATAATGACCACTCTCCTAGTGGGCAGTGTCTTCTACAGGGTGTTGTGCTCTCTTTGTTGGCTGTTTCATCCTAAGTTAAAATCCCTGAGTGCCAGGGCTGAAAGATCTCACGGTGGGATATGCACAAACTGAATCATGGTGAAGCATGTATAATTTACACCCATAAACCTGTATTTACAACACGTAGAGCATGACAGTAGGAAACAAGAGTAGATACATGGACTACTTGCACTCAATGGAAGAACCACAAGACTAACACTTGTCTTTTACAATCAAATCTTGCACTCACTAGTTGAAAAAAATTCCATGTTCAGCATTCCTGCTGCTGCCAAGAGGTGTACCAGGTTGGATCTGAACATTTGAACCTCTTCACAGATATGCATATACCAGCAAATTTTATAAATCACAGTGAATGTAAGAGGGACTAATGTGTATGTGTGCTGCATATATCTGATGTATATGGACATATTGTTTACAAATAACTGCTGGAAAGTTGTAACACTTTCCAGGAGGATCTGAAGCCATTACAGGAAGCAACTTTAGTTGCTTATTGCCTGAGGTGCTTGTGTAGGCAAGTCAGATGTAGAAAAGAGGATCCCTCTATGTAGTGTATCCCAGGCCACAGTCATTCTCAGGGAAGGGAAAATGGTGGTCATGTCAGATTGAGCTTATATATCTTTGGATAGCATGCATGTATATGAGGCTTGATTGCAAGGAACTTGTTTTTCAGAAACCCTTTTGAATTAAATATTATCAGATACTTACAGCAACCTCAACTCACTGAGATCCTTGCAGTACAAACCAAACAGTCCCAAGTCACGAGTCTGATAGGATGCTGTTCCAATGGGCTGGCACTTTAACATAGCTGTCAATCTTCTAAATCTTTTATTCTCCAGGACATGGGGAAAAGAAGAAACATGACTCTAAATGCTTTCTGCAACACTGTACTACAGCTCAGCTAAACTTGCTCTCTACTTCTAATTAATTCTGTGCTATTCATTACCCAAATGTGTGCTTGTGAGTATAACTGTGAGAAGAACGATGCCCTACTCTATTTTCCTGTATTTTGTAGTAGTTCACAGAAAGGCTTCCACTGATGTTCCTGCATAGTGGATCAAGCTGTTGGGCTGCCATAGCTTCAGCAAATGGTAACCATGTTGAGAAGCCTCATAAGATGCGCGTGTAAAAGAAAAAAAGAGTGAGAGTAGTTTATAATGGACTTTAGTCACAACAAATCTGTTACTTTTCTAGGCTGTCATTCGAACACATGGTCCAAATTCCCCAGTTGTGTGGGAAGACTCAAGCTTAAATGGACCTTGTAAATTGTTACTTCTGGTATAGGAATTCAGGAAAAACTGGTAAAGGGTTGTGTATCTTGTGTAATAGTGCATTGCCTTCCTGCTGCTAATGCCTCCATGATATAATTGATTTAACAGTTGAATTACAACATTAAAAACAAATTATTAAATGTTTAATTATGAGTGCTTCATTAGAAAATTAATTTCTTAAACTAACAACTTGACTGGGCCTGTATCAATTGACATAATTCATTAACCCATCTGAGAATCTATATTAGTTATGCTTAACTTACCTGGGTGTATGAGGCAGGAAATCTTTCTCAACATAAATAAATTATCAAAAACTATTTATAGTCAGTTAATTAAAGAGCAAATTACTGAAGCAGTGTAGACTTATTGCGTAGTATAATGTAGCCCTACTGATATCCAGGAAGCAAAGTTCATCCTGTCACCTGATGTTTCTCTGTTCTCAATTTTGTGTAAATTCTTGAGAAATTGTATAATGCCAGATTTGTCTCCTGATCAATCCTGTGCCATCATGAACACTTCTAAAGGTCTCTTTGCAGGTTTAACTGCTGCTCAGCAGCAGCAAATGTCTGCCCTGCTGTTCCAGTGGGCTGGCACTACCACATATTTGTCAATCTTCTAAATCTGTTGTTCTCTAGGACATCAGGAAAAGAAGGAACATGACTGTAAACGCTGTAGAAGCCTGGTGCCCAGGATGTGAGATTATCTGGCTGTACTAAAAATTAATTCTGGAAGTTAGTTTTGGAGTAATGAAAGGTGGAATTAGCAAATAAACTCTTTGCATCCTGATTAGAGTAAGTTTGAATTAATTTCTTTGTTGCCAAATGATGTAGCAGAATCTGTGAGTACAGTATTCTGTTCATGAACTGAGGATTCCCAAGCAATGGCATTTGAAAAACTCCACCATCAGGTACTTACCAAATTTTAAATTATATTCCATTGTAGTATTTTTTATCGCTATCATGCAGACAAGGTCATGTATTGCATTGTGAATTGAAAGAATATTCAAAATAATTTCCTTTTAAAGTAAAGAACTTAAAATTTAACTTATCGGGAGACATTAAATTATCATCTGTATGGGGAAAAGCAGCCAAGTATTTGATACCTAAAAAACTCTCCCTTCTTGCGCAGAAATAATCAACAAAACTGTTTCTATGTAGAAGCAGATTAAAAATGAGCAACCAAATAACAATGAAATTGAAACTGCTTCAATGAAGACCTGTATTCCCAAGACTCACTGTGTGGAGAATATTTGGCTAAAGAGCTTCCAAATGGCTGCATAGTGCTCTGACTTTCAGACTGCTGCCAGGCACTAAAGTGCTTGCTAGCAATTCATGGCAAGTTGAAAGTGGACCTAAATGTTAATATATGTGAATATTTTTGTTATGACTTCAAAGGACCAGTTTTGTCCTCTACAGAAAGCCTGTGTTCTCAGGGACATGTACATTAAGGTTTGATTGAAGCTCTCAACATCAAATGAGAGTTGTGGAATAGTAAATGGCAGTCATCGTTGTCTTTGAATGTCTGGGCTGTATCTGTGATATCAAGTAAAGAAAGACCTAGCACTGAGGCTTCAGGGCTCAGCTTGGAGGTAGTATTCAAGAGTTTTCAGTGAAAAAATTAATTCTTTTCTTTCTTATGCCAATGTAATCACGTCTGAGTGAGTTACAGCACCTTATCCCATGCATTGATGCACATCATTATGCACTTGTGGTCTTTGCTGAGCACTTGTTAAATATGCAGGGAGTGCATGGATATCTCGGGCCACTGAGTGATTTCTATGTGGTCCTTCTGTGTTGCTTATGGCCGGGTCAGGATGTGTGAGAACTTCAGACAATGCACTCTCTTATTCCAAAAATTCTGTAGTTGCCAATTTTATGTGATTGTTAAGGCTCGGATATCTTACCAGAATAAGATAAAGGGCTTTGGCATAATCACTGCTTGTCTCTATTTAATGACCCTGAAGGAGGTAATCTGGTGAAGATGAGAGTGCAGCATTCTTGTTCCTGCTCCAGAACACAACTTGGTGCATCACCATGGTCACTCTGGAAGGTGTGACCTCCAGAATATCAGCTCCTGCAGCTGCTGGCCTTGTGCAGAGGGAGTCAAGGAGTTTGCTGGGCTTCCTCACTAGGAGAGTGTGTGTGCAGATGCTCAAGCTTTTTATAAAAGAAACTAGTTACGTGGAAATGTAAGCCCAAGAGGGTATTGTGCTAGGTCACTTCTGAGTGACAGCTCACAGCTAAATATGAAGACAACTTCATGGCTTAAGCAGGGATACCGAAAAAAGGGCTCTCTGTTGCGGCATGAGCCCTACTCTGTACAGGGATAGTGAGGGCCAAAAGACTGAGACCTCTTAATCCCCTGGGGGGAACCTACCCTGGAGGCTAAGTCCATGAAATTAAATCTTTGTGCTGCTTTGCAGGAATTTCCACTGCTTGTCAAGAGGTTTCCCAAATCTATTATGAATACCTGATTTGATGTTCTCTTGTCAGACTTGTCCTTCTTATCTCTAGCAGGACTCAAAATGTTACACAAAAAATTCAGAATTACAAGTGTTCCCATGTTAAATATAAGATAATGTAAAATATCTTATGGAAAAGACAGTGCTATCTCTCTACCTTATCGTGGTTCTCTCACTGTTCAGTCCAGTTAATCACTGTTTATTGGAAAGACCTTAATTTATGCTGCATTAATGATGTACTCTAAAGAGACCCTGTGCTTTTCAGGTTCACTGAAACGTTCTGCAACTGGCTTTTCAAAACTGGCTTGAATATTCACATTGCAGCAGCTGGTGCAAGGAGTATTGTCCTTTATAGCCCAAGGTCAATAGATGGGAAAAAAGCTTCATGTTTTACAGTTTTCCCCATGGAAGTTCTGCAGTTGGGCTCAGAGAAGTGGCAGCATTTATGCTTTTCTTCAGTTGAAGTGTCAGGGCTGGAGTTCTCTGTTATTCCATGTTTTATGTCAAATCTAAATTCACAGGAGGCAAATAAAGTTGGCTCACAAGTTTTCCTCAGCATCCCTGAGCCTGGACTGGCCAGGCCATGAGTTAACCATCCCTTCTTCCCCTTGGTGCTTCCCCCTACGGATCCGGCAGAGGGAGAAGAGTCAGAGCAGCGCTGGCAGCTGAGCCGAGACAGAGAGAGCCCAAGAGGCCAGGCCGGGTCAGGGATCAGTCACTGATGTGTGTGGGTGCAATTGGGGCTCGCTGGTAGCCCAGCACAGCGTGACCCCGAGGCGCTGCTGTGCCGCTGTCCCGGTGTCCCTTCCTGCCCTTACACGCCCCGTGGTGAGACTGATGCTGTTGGGGCTCGGCCGACGTTCCCATGGCTCCAGAGCTGTGGCACTGCATTCATGTGTCCAGAAAACGGAAGGCTGTATGTGGCATTTTAAGACGTTCTTAGCCAGAAAAGTTAAAGTCATGTGCTGGGACATGGCTGCAATGTTTCTCTGGGAGAGGTAGTATTTTATAGTGCATAGGAAACAGAATGCAAAGGGAGCCATGTGAAATAACCAGTGGCCTGGTGGCTCAGATGGTCCCCAGTGAGGGTTGAAAGCTAGTGTTTCTGGTCTAAATCAGAGCAGACACCTTGGTCTGGTGTCCAGGAGGAGCAGCTGGCTTATTTTCAAACCTTTCTAGGCAAAAGTTTTGTCAAACTTCTGTGGCTGACTTCTTGTTTAACCTAAGTTCATGTTCCAGTGGCACACTCTTGCCCTGTAAAATGCCTGATCATCTCTGTACTTTAGGGACAAAACAGGTATGACTCATGCCTTGTGATGCAGCTGGAGTCCCATCAACCATGTTACCATGAAAACAGTTAAAAGTCCAAGGGAATCACCTGAAAGTCTCCCAACAAGATAACAATTTTAATCTGTTTGTTTTCATAGCAGTCCATACAGTGACTAAAAATTATCACGCTGGCCCAAAATATTTGGGTTTCATGACATTAAGCTGAGAAGACTTGGTATTCTCTAACTCCCAGAACTATTTGAATGAAATGAAGGTGTTTCTTTCCAGGGGAGAGTAAACTAAAATCAGGTAGCTAGTGCAGTCAGGAACAGTGTGACTGTGCATTAATGGACTAGCAGAGCACTTGCTTTTTTTCTCTTGTATTTGAGCTTTCCAAAGGGACAGTGAGTGGGAGCAATACGTATGCACTTTCCAGTATTTTTATGAAGCCTGGAAAGCCTAGACTGAGGAAGGAAATCGGTGACGACAACTGCACATGGTCTGAAAACTAAAGGGGACTGTTACATCTTCCTCAGAAATCTCTTTTGTTCCAGAAAACCAGTGATTCTCTTGGCACAAGGGCTCTTAACCAGTTTAGGTCCTGCTTTCATCATACTGGGGACTGAGTGTCGCTCTTTCCAATCCCATGAAACTCCCCATTCTTCTCCTTAACAATGTCACCCCAATTTGCCTGGCACTAGTATTAACCTGTATTGCACCCACAGGTTTTTTCATGTTTTCTAGCTGTGAGAGCTTTGAGTTGCTCAGATGAGACTCTGAAACCTGCACAGGCTTCAAGTCGGACAGGGTTCAGTACAGGCCCTCAAGTGCTGATACGGAGTGACTGTGCAGTGACTGCTACAGCTATTGTGTGTTTTGTTTGTGAGTGAACAAGACAAACCATATGCAAGTACTTTTCAACAATCATAATTCTCTCTTCTTTTAAAAGCTATGAGCATAAAAGGCAACTCCACCTGTGAACTTCTCAAAGAATTTTTACATAGTCTGTGTGATAAACTATCTGCTTCCTGCTTCAGAGCAATGAGAAGTAACTGAGAAAGTAAAAGTAATCAAGCAGAGGCCAATCAGTGTCTCTTAGGAGAAAAGTGGGCTTTCTTGATGAAGAACTCTCCAACTAAGAAATAATAATGCTGGTTTTCCTGTAATTTCAGTTGTCTTTGTTGTTTCTATATATTAGTTTTTGAGTGCTGAAAAGCAGGTCTAGATGGTTGTGACTTAGAAGTTTACAAGCTATCTAATACTTACATAGATACACAAATAAAAGAAATTAATTGCAAGTAATTTTCAGACCATTCACATTAAATGCTTCTCTTCAGGCCAGCCTGAGGCAAAAGGTTTCTGCTGACACTGAGAAGATTTTGCTCAGTCTTGAGCTCTACAGCCTGAAAAGAATTAAAGATCTACTAATTTCTTTCCACAGTTTTCAGTCATCAATTAAACTGAAAACAAGGGCTGTAAATTATGGTGACCTTTGCAATAACTTATCATTTGTGGGATAGAAATGTGATGCTGTGAAAGCACTGTTAATAATAAAAATTATATTAATAACTTTCTCAGAAACCGCCGAGCAGAGTGTAAATTGCTTTCTGCTTGGCATCAAATTTTCATGTAAGGTACTGTACCATGGAAATTTTCAGTCTTGTTAAAATTCGGATGACCTAAAAATAATGCTACCTCTTCACCTCTGTACTTTTTTCATCTCAGCTGACAAATGTGATTTTACTAGATTTAATCAGCATTTTATAATGACTTCTACAGAAAATACAGCCTGTTGGTTTTCCGTTGATGGCCTGTAAAATGTATAGGGAACAATGGGTCAATTTGTTGGACTAAGAAATTGCTAAAAATGTAACAGCCACAAAAAACCAAATTCTGGTGGCACACACATTCTCTATTTAATGGCATTTGCATTTTTATGGCTCTTCAACTAGATTTCTACAAACACTGAAGGAATTGCAGCACCTGTATACATTTTCAGACCATAGTTCTGTAGACCAAAGATCTTCTTTAGTTCATGAGGCAGCTATATCATTGCCCTGCTATTCCATGAGCATTATTAAAATTCCCTCCCCCAGAATTGTCCTTTTGGTGAGAACACAGTGAATTCTTCATGGCTCTTGGCTGCTCTTCACCTCAAAGATGCCAAGAAACAAGCAGTGAAGATGTGTTTCTTTTGTGCTAGTTGCATGGTTGCTAGAAATACAGTGGAGAGCAGGTAGATACCAATTATCTGTGTGGGACATGGAGTTCTCCACATAACAGATCTGTGCTAAACACTGAAGCATGGCCTCGAGGTGCAGAGCTTTGGGTCCTTTAGACAATTCCCCATTTTCCTGGTTCCCAAGGACATAATGAGAAAGTTGTTTTTATGATCACTTGAAAGCCTGAGATACCAGGTGACACTAAGCTTCTACATAATCCTTGTTCATCCTTGTATGTGCAATAGCTTACACGTCATCTAATTTTGATAGAAGATAAATCCCACTCAGACTGGATCTTTTCCCTCGGCTTCACTTATCAACTAATGGTGGAAGATGGAGTGGAGATCCTCAGCCCATACTTCAACCATTGAATTATTTCTTTGTCAGTGAATTTTTTTCTGGGATAAAGAACTGTTTCCTCACTGAAGATACCATGTTTATCACATGCAAAGCTCTGCAGTTCTGCACAGCTCACTGCTTTTCAGCAGATCACAGACGAAAGAGATAAACAGTGTAAGAAGTCTGCATTTTAGTATTTCTTCATCTGTCCTTTGTGCCTTCTTTAATTTGATGCTATCTGACTGCAAAGATAGTTTTGCAGTTCTTCAGCAGTGATGGTGGGCAAACAGGGAGACAGGCAAACATTTCTGACGACTGTCCATCCATCTCAACAGTACAGAGAGAAAACAGCTTTCAAACCCAACTTCCAACTCCCTGCAAATTTACAAGAGGTTTCAGAAGGCCCGTTTTCTTTCCTGTATTTTAGTTCCTGCTGTTGAGATGGCACTTTGCACTGTGGATGCCAACTTTGGTGTTTGCATGTCATTCATCGTTCCCCAAGGGGAAGCTCACAGGGTGGCTGCATCCAGATGGGCCTGCCAAGTAATCCTGGCTACTCAGCAGGGTGCCACCTTCTGTGAAGTGACAAGGACCTAAAGAGATGAAGAGGGAAAGCAGTGTGAGTCCATCCCAGGAGGTGAAGATGCAAGTCCTTTTCTCTGTTTAAATTGTCCTTGAAGGGAAAGTGCAGGTGAAACTGCACCATGAAGCAGATGTTTGGATCGTGGTGTCAGATGAACACTGCTCTTTTTAAGGTCAGTTTTACCTCTTGACACAGCCCAAAGGTGCATGTAGCTGTCAATTGTTTCTTTTGAAAATTTGTTCTGCTTCAGTGAGTTGGAGAAATTCCTTGTTCTAGTAAAGTCTCAAAATAACAGATGGCTCATATGTCAGGCATCAGCAAATCATAAAGTTGTGGGCATGACCCCTGTCCATGTCCTGTTGAAAAATCTGCCTGTTGTCAGGATTAGGGTTTTCTGTAACAAGACCAAACGTGTAAGTTCCATTCACTTATAGCATACTGTTTTTGGACTTTAAAGCTGTCTTCCCCAAAAGTAATGGAGATTTAGTGTTCTTCATTATGTTTTGGAAAACATTCATGCTGAGAAGTTGTAACTTCTTGAGTGTTCAATTAATGAGGCTGGGCAAAGCTAAACTGTGTTTTCTTTAAGCATTTGAGCTTTCATCATCCATACAAGTGGAAGTGCTGTAACTGAGTTTGGGTGACAGCAGGATTAAGGGAATAAAGAACTGTTTCCTCACTGAAGATACCATGTTTATCACATGCAAAACTTTGCAGTTCTGCAAAGCTCACTGCTTTTCAGCAGGTCACAGACAAAAGATATAAACAGTGTAAGAAGCCTGCATCAGAAGCATTGAGGCTGACATCTTGTCAGACTGCTATGAACCTGTGTTTTGGGTCAGCATGGAGGATGACGCCGTGTTTTGATTGAAATAAAACAGGTCCTGCAGGTATTAAGATAACTTGTGCTCAAAACCAGGTCAGGGTTTTTTTGTTGGTTTGGTTTGGGTTTTTTTTCAGAGTGTCTGCAGCCCTGTAGATCATGAGCTTTTTGATGGTTATCAGCATGAAACTGCACTTAGCAATAGTATTTTCACCAGTTTTCATTAAGGTTTCTCTCTCATCCAGCTTTTTAAAAGAGAGCATTAAGGCTTTATGATTGATTATGAGAGCAGAAATACTCAAGAAAGAACAGCCTTTAAAAAGTGGCAGGAGTCAAGTGGAGATTATACCTTGTGTTTATGTAACATCCTCTAACCAGGGTGTTCCACAAGAGTTGGGGAGTTTTTTGAGCTGTTCTGTTTGCCACTGCTTCTTCATTACGAGTCACTCTAGCTGGTTATCAGTGCTTAGCCCTGCTGCACAGTAATTAAAGCCAGGGATTGGAGCCGGGCTTCCCATGCTGAGAACGCTTCCGGACTTTCTAGCCAAGGAGCAGGGTAACTGGGAAATATGCTGACAAAGCAGACTGAAGACAAGGTAGACTAATAGGGGTTAATGCTGTTGCTGATGGCTGAGAGAGGCACAAAGAATTTTATATTGCTTGTGGAGCTGTTGGCATTGCTTCTTTCTATACAGATTTTTCTCACGTAATCCCATGCTCTGACATGCTGGCTTGATGTATCATCTCAATAATGTGGGAAGACTGGGGAAATTCAGTGAAATGGCTATATTTCAGTACGGTGTCTGTCAAGGGAAGGATGTCAGTCAATCACAGGCTGGAAAAAGCAAACAATGTCTTATCTCTGTGTGAGACTGAAATTCTTAATGTCCCTGTGTGCAGACCTGTGCCACCATTTTCAGGCACTTTACTTCCTTGAGCAGCCACATATTTAACCTGTGTGGAGTGTAAGTGTAAATCTTGATATATTTCACAGTGGAGAACCCTTTCCAGCAGAAAGGAAGAGACGGGGTGAAACAATAGCAGAAACTTCAGTTACTGCCCAAGATCTGCTGTACCAATTAAGCAATTAAAATGATGCCATTGAATTAACAGTTTATACACTTGCAAGGAAGGAGTTTAGGAGATTGGTGTGGCTATGAAGAAAGATTTAAAACCAGTCATTTAAATGCTTTGATTATTCGGTCTGCTGAAGCACTAGTTCCTGAGATGACCACTCTTCTGTAAGTGAAACAAATCACTTTTCTCTTAGAAGAGGTCTCAGGAACGTCTCAGTGAACTGATTAGGCGTGGTCATCTGACGTAAGAAGTATTTCTTGTTGTAGTAGTAATGGTGATTTGGAGTCATACTGATTGCTAGCAGAGACAACAAAAAAATTTTGAGATAGACCAGCATCTGAATGAAGGTAGCTGGTATCCTTTCTTACCTTGTATTATTCTTATTATTCTTTGCATGACTAATATTAAACCCATCATTTTCAGCTAGTCTAAGCAAATACATTAAGAATAAATTTGTAAGTAAGGTTGCTTTCCTTTTTTTGATAGTCTCATACTGGCACAGTCAGAGCACGTTGACACAGCTGTGTGAGAAGGCAGCAATGGTAACACTGGTTTGGGTCTATTCCATGACTGGTAGCATCTGTTTGATGATTAGCTAAAGGATTTCAACTGTCAGAGCTGTCAATCCGACACCTTTGATGAGCACTAAAATAAATCTGTTCTACCAGGAGCTGTTCATTTTTCCCTGCTTTTGATTTGCTTGACTCTTTGTGTCCTTGCCGATAACTACTAGCAAGGCTAATGCATTATAAACTCTGAAAAGTGAGGCAAGCGGCTGTCATTTTTTGCACAACAGATGTTCCTGATCAGGAATCAGACAAAGGATCTCATCGCTCTTCCTCTGAGCAATTTAATTTGTCTGTTCCATGGCACACCAGCTACCTCCTATCTAGTGACTGATGTGCCCAAATCCTACTTCATTTCAGGATCAGTTCCTTTAATCTTACAGAATTATTAAGTTTTTTTCTGTGCCAGGGCAAAGAGAGTGGAAAAAAGGAAATTGCTTCATTGCCTACGTTGTCACCAATGATGCATCATAATGAAAAATGAAAAATAGCAAACCCAAGTACTACATTTTAAGAGAACTAGAAAGTACTCTATGAGCACTTTTTAAAAAGAAAAAGCAATATAGATTTAATGAAGTTTCTTTAGAAGTTTTAAGACTCGGAGGTAGGAATAAACAGTGTATAACCCACCAGATTCTTGTGACGCAACTTAGCAGGATGAAAAAATTTATATACTTTTAAGAAAAGCTGTTGCTGTGGATCCAGTTCTCCACTCCTTAATCATGCAAATTGTCTGAAATGAGTAATTACTGGCGGTGTTACTCTCTTTTCCATTTAGTTTGATGAAATTGTATCACTCTGCTGCTGTTTTGTAGTGATGGATGGGTACTGCTGGAAGTGTAAATTCTATATTTACATATACATTACTTAAATTCTATAGTTATTCTATAGTTTATTTCCCAGTTATTCTGCCAAAGACCTGCTGGAAGGGAAAGGCAAGGGAAGGTGGCCTTATCTTGTGTTTGTGGTCGGCCCAGCACAGAAACAGCAGCTGCTGCTGACAGTAAAAACAGGACTGTCTGTGGCCACAGTCCCACCTGCCAGTCCTGATAAACGAGCAAAGTGTATTTGAGGAGCTCATGGTTGTCCGTCACTGGTAGAAAGAGAAGCCGCTCATGTGACCTCTTTTCGATTTGACAGGTTGACAGGACAGAAGTGATTCGAACCTGTATAAATCCCGTCTTCTCCAAACTGTTCACGGTAGACTTCTATTTTGAAGAGGTGCAGCGATTGCGGTTTGAAGTCCATGACATTAGCAGCAATCACAATGGGCTGAAGGAAGCAGACTTCCTCGGTGGCATGGAGTGCACTCTTGGACAAGTAAGTGTCACTGCCATCTTTCCCCCCTTGTTCCTCGTTTTATGAAAAAATGTGAAATATGTTGTTTTGTTGAATGACTGATGGGTGTGATTTGTCATTCATCACAAAATTCTTAATTGGTGTTTGAACAGGGTAACTGAGAACTTCTGCTGGTTTTTTACTACTGTAGCACAGCTTCAAGTCAGCCAGTGCTTATAGGAAATGGAGCATCAGTGATTGGCCTTGGACAGGGAAAGCCCATGCTCATTAGACCCGTGTTGGAAAACGACTGATTTTGGAGACAGTTATTGTTCCTAACATTATGTGGGATTTAAAGCAAGTTCCAAGTCCAAGAAACACTTAAAAATATACTTTATTCACATAGGGTAGTGCCTGGTGATGTGGCAAATAGAGAGATACGGTTGGATTCATCTCCCTGACTCTCAGTCACCCAAAAGTTAGGTGTCTAGACTAAGTTACTCTTCTGATTTCCATCTTGAGTTCAGTGGAGAGAAACAGACAGTTCCAACCGTTGATTCATTCTGAGACACCTATCACAGATTAGGATAAATTGTCTTCAGGAGATACCTGTCTTTCCTCATCTGTTGTCAAGAGAGTCTAGAGAGCTGGCTTAGGGGCTTTTTGGATTACTAAACTTAAGTGTGATGAGTCCTACCCACAAGATCAGTATCTAGAGGTCATCAGAGCCAACTCTGTCGTGCATTCCCATAATGCTGACTGGTAGCACACTACAGGGTCCCAGGTATCACAGTTTATTTCAGACTGGCAAAGTTTTTGTCATGTGCGGTTTCACAACACAGATTTCTGCTCTGTTCATAATGGCAATGCCAAGTTTCACTGAGCTGAATATAAATTTCCTCTCCATGCCGTGGTAACTTGTGTGCCAAGAGCAGGAAGTGCTTTTGTTTAGATTATCCTTTGCAGTGCTTCTACATAAGTTTGTATTCTGAACATGATAGCTTGTCATGGAAGATTTTGCAATGCTTTTGTTTCCTGTTTTCTCACCTTTTGTTGCTCCTTCCTCAACCCCACCACATATGAATCACTTCGATTTTCTTCCCAAAGCTATTGGGCCAAATATGCTGGATGAGGAAAAGTCCTCTCGGCAAGAGAAATAATATGAAATATATGCATTTACTAAATTGGAAGCTCAAAATAAAGATGCTGGTATTTAGGATATTTACAGTGCACTATAAAGTCTGTTCCTTTTGACAGAATTCTTGTGGTCATAATCAATGAAAATAAGCTATCCTATAACACAAAGGGGAATGGGAAAGAAAGCAAAATGTTTTTATAATGTTCTTCTCACTTAATTGGCTTGAAAAAGAAGGGGGAAAAATGTCACTGCAGCTGCCTGTAGCATAAATGTCTTTATAATGATTTGATCTCCATAAATAGCACACAGCTGGGTTGGTTGCAGTGTGATTTTAATGGTAACCAAGAAAAAATAACAGTGTGAGTTCTGTTTGCAGTAATGTAGCCTGGAGGACTCTGATCTCATATTTAGACTTTTTTTCCCCTCCCCCCCTTATCTAGTTTTTTACCTTTTTTACGATTTAAAACTGATTTAAAACACCCCAAAATAGTAGCACTGGAATTGTCATCCAGATAAAGCCTTTGTGAGGAGTCCAGCAATGAAAATCCTGCAGCACGGGCTGTACCTATGGAGCTTACAGTCTTGCTTAGCTGTATGTTGTAAATACAGCATTTTTTTAATGATGATAATAGACCCATGGATTTTCTTGAGATAATTTTGACATGCGTTTGTTTTTCTGCATTACTTTAATGCCTGAATAAAAGATAATTTTGTGTGAGAGTGTGTGCCTGCTTCCCAATTCACTTTCCCATTGCAAGTAGGTCTTACCTGAGACATCCAGGAAGTCTGAAAGACCCATTCCCTTCCTGCCTCCCAGTCCCCATAAAAGTGCCGACTTCTATTTCTCTCTTGTAGGTAATAGTTGATCTCTAAGAGATTCACTGCTACCCATACCTGTTTGCAGATCATCACTTAAATGTGTGGTAAACCTGCATGCTTTCCTAAATCATGTAACACCTGTATTGAAACCAAAATTAGTAGGAATAATAAATGCTGGGAAAGACAATAGCGTAGTTATACAGTAAGCTCACAGAGAGGAGTGAATTTTCTTTCTATTCTGATCTCAGTCCTACATGTAGCCTACCCAATAGGTATTTATTTGTCAGAAATTTGGGGTCTTGGATGCGAATGATGAAAAAATGCATTCCTTTGGAAGGTGCCCCTAATCTCCTTCCAAATGCTTTAATAAATCTGTGTTCCAAGAGAGTGATAAGGGCAGTGACATATAGGCTGTTAGATCCTGAGCCATACATTGTTTAGAGTCATCCCACTGGATTTTCAGCAGGATTTATTTATACTGCTCTTGCCAGGACAAGTGAATTCTGTGCCTCTACTGGTAAATACTGTGATTAGCAGCATCCTGGCATGCAGTCAGACATACCTGGATGTGAAGAGCAGATTCATCAACAGGAATTTCCAGTGCCACAGCATTTAAACTCAGCGGAACAAATGGTTATAGATAGATACCCGATGAGTGTAATTGCATAAATGTCAGCATGCTAAATAGAGACATTTCCTCAAAGTGATTTATTTTGTCCATCACACTCAAAAGTTGCCCTTTCAAACAAAACAATAGCTGAGTATCTCTTGAAGGGTTTGACAGGAGGCTTAGTGTGAGGTGTTTAGGGGGGATTTTTTGTGTGTGCTTTGAAGTACTAAAATTCTGTTCCTTCTACTGAGAAAGGCTCTTTCTACGTTGCAGTTTCTCAGCTTCTTGAGTATCCTGATAAGGCGCAGATTGGCAGAATGTTAACAAGTATGTTCTCTACAGCTGGAATGATAGCCAGATCAAACAAGCCCTAAAATATTAGAAAAGGTAGTAAAGTTGAAAGTGCAAACAAAATTATCTCAGTTAACAGCATAATCTTAAAATATGGCCTGCAATTACACATAGTTTATAAAATTGAATTTCTTAAGGAAATTTACATCAAGAGAATGTACCATACCCCAAGCAATTAAGTTGTCTGTGTTGTATTGTTTAAATAAAGTGACATTGTTAAATGGTAGAATAAGGTGCATAACTAATAACTGTAATTTTAAAAAATATGTTATTTTTTTCATTTTTCATTTCATTTCTAATTACATGCATAAAACTAGTATCTAATAATACCAGCGTGTAACAATTAAGTTGTGCATGGTAATATGGTAGCTATTTAAGTAAGGAAACTGTACATGTTTTGCTTGTAACTTCACAAAGATTATTCTTAAGTGGGAGCATCTTTGTGAAATTAGATTCATAGAATCCCAACAGGGTTTGGTTGGAAGGGTCCTTAAAGACCGCCTAATTCCAACTCCCATGCCATGGGAAGGGACACCTTCCACTAGACCAGGTTGCTCCAAGCCTCATCCAGCCTGGCATTGAACACTTCTGGTAATGGGGCGTCCACAACTTCTCTGGGCAACCTGTTTGGTGCCTCACCACCCTCATAGTGAAATTAGTTCCTAAGATCTAGTCTAAATTCACTCTCTTTCAGTTTAAAACCATCACCCCTTGTCCTGTCACTCCATGCCCTTGTAAAAAGTCCCTTTCCATCTCTCTTGCAGCCCCCTTTAGGTACTAGAAGGTGCTCTGATGTCGCCCCAGAACCTTCTCTTCTCCAGGCTGAACATCCTCAGCTCTCTCAGTCTGTCTCCATAGGGAGAGATGTTCCACCCCTCTGACCACCTCTTCATGCCCCTCTTCTGGAGATCCAAAACTGGATGCATTGCTCTGGGTGGTGTCTCTGGAGCAAATCCTCAGTGGGGTTTACTTGAAGTACCGCACAAGGAAGTGGCATAAACATTTGGGAATGTGTGCTCTTTCTGTTCATATCATAAAGTAATTTAAGTGAGGAGGTATCCCTGGAGTCCCCAGTTGAGCTGGCTGCTCAAAACAGATTAGAGCAGATTGCTCAGGGGCTTGTCCAGTCCAGTCTTGAGTGTCTCCAAGGATGGAGTTATCACATCCTCTCTGGGCTTTGTCCCAGTGTTTGGCACCCTCACAATAGTGATGGCTTCCTGTGCGTAAGCAGAGGCATAATGAACCCTCACTGCTATATCATGTGGAAACATTTGCAAATACTTTTAGTAGCCCTCAAGTGGCAAAAGAAAGCCTGAATTTGCAAAGTAAAAATAACCAGAGCTGAGATGACTTAGTTTTAGCTGGTCTTGCTTAGGAAGGAAGGCAGTAATATCAGCCTTCTTGAGCTGCTGCTGTAGATGACAGCTCTCACTGGTTGGAGTGGAAGTGTTGGGGTAGAGCAGTGGTTCGGCGCTGTGCTTTCTGCTTCAGGAGAAATGGCTTGGGATGCTCCATCAGGCTGTGCATCTGCCCACTAATCTTCAAACTCTTTGATTCACTCTAAATAGTTGCTGTTCTTTGCATAGGCACTGGCAAGCAGAGGCACCCGTGCAGCTTTGTAATGATAAGCAATTGAATCACAACCAGTAATATTTTAATTGGGATGCCACTCTATGAAAGTGACCTCTTGCTTTCCTGCAGCTGCTTTAGAGGCTATGAATCAGTTCATGCCTGGTTATGGTTTTACAGATGTTGTCTGTAACTGTGGAGAGTGGATTCTTCCCTTTCTCTTTCCTCCTTGTTTTTCTCTTTCCCCTTCCCTGTTCCTAGGAAGAGTGTTCAGGCACTCCACTCACCCAGACTAATCACTTCCAACTGAATCCCCACCTGATCACTGAGGGTTTTGTATTTCTGTTGCTTTTTGGTTGCTCACAAAGTCTGTGATTGTTTGTTTTGAGTGTCAGGAGAAAGATCGATTTTTATTTAATAGGTTGGGGGTTTATGTATGTGAAAGAAAAAACAATGGGGAAAAAATATTATATGGAAAAGCACAGTCAGAAATTTAACAGTCTGATTTTCATGATATTCAGGTGTGGTAGTATGGTGGTTTTACCTTGGCTGGAGTGCATGGTGTGCAATATCCCTTTGGTTAATTTGGGTGAGCTGGCCTCCCAGGATCTTGCCCACCCCCAGTCCCTTGATGGGGGGAAATGTTGAGAGACAGTACTGATGCTGTGCCAGCCCTGCTCAGCAGCAGCCAAACCTTGGTGTGTTATCAGCACCTTTCCAGCTACCAGTGCACAGCACAGACCTATGAGGGCTGCAGTGGGGAAATGAACCCAGTACAGACAGCAAAACCCAAACTCCAGGTCCTATTCTGTTTATATGTTAGTGCTTTCATATGTCATAAGCTTCTAAAGCTCTCTTATTGGAATCATTCAGATTTATATGCCATAAATTTTATAGAACATTGAAATTGCATCATTTAGTACAGTAAGGGCTCAAACTTTCTAATAGCCAAACCAATAACTTCTTAACCACACAGTAATTAAGTATCAGGTGGGTGGCTTAGAAAGACTTGTTACCTCTGAAGTTTCACCCAGAAATTTTAGTCTGTTCTTTAAGAGCTCACAAAAACTATTTCAATGATAGCCATTTTCTAATGAGAACTGAACAAACTCACGTTGCCAAGACATTCTTAATTACTGCTCAGCTGTGCATGCAACATTATTAAATTGTGGGACCCAGTGAAGTTTTTATTTCTTAAATGCTGTGAACCACCCCAGCTCTGTGGGTTGGGTTATTCTCTGTGACATATTTTGTGGGAATAGCCTTTGTGGATTTTCTTCCATTACTTACCATGGCCGGACTTTGCTATTTTCAAATTTGGGATTCCATTCCTTGTTTAGTTTCTTTTAATTTACAGAAGTGTTAAAATATTGTTACTTCGTTATTTTTTCAACTAGTAACAGAAGAAAACTGCAGAGATGGAAATCTTTTCCTGTCAAGAACATTTTCAAGTATTATTCTGAGATTTAATATTACCCATACACACATTTGTGTACAAATTGGATTGAAAATCTTCCTTCTTGGTAATGAGTATAATTGTTTCTCGTGTGCTTTTAATAATACGTGCCGTTAGCAGATTATGCACTTGAAAAAGCTGGCAGATTATTAGTTCAATTTCTGCCATTGCAAATCCCCTTGCTCTTGAATTAGAGAAAGGCTAAAAGAGTCATGATTGCACCTGAATTAATTAAACTGAAACAGTTTCCAGGAGAATATTTGTTTAGTAGACTGTTGACTGCTTCTGTGGTGCAAAAGGAAGGACCAGTTTTTTCAAGGTATTTGAATTCCTAAATCTCATTAGATGTCTTTGTGCCTCCTTAGGTATCTGGGTACCTTTAAATACTTGGCCTTTGATCTCCTCCAAATGAAGTTGCTCAATTCATTAGTGGGATGAATAATGTACTTTATTAGATGTGAATGTCATTTTCTACCAGTGCTGACTCAGAGCAGAAGAAAATAACGAACGCAGCACTCTCCCTAACTTTGCCTAACCCTTTCAGCACCTCAGTTATCCCCAGGAAGCTCTTGGTTTGCCGTTGCTGCATGATCTCTGAAGCTGTAAGATTTTCTGTTCTAGATGAATCTTGCCATAGTTAATGGAATTTCTTTTACAGTTTGTACTGCTTTGTTTTCACATGCTTTATCTTCTAGTATGAATTACTGTAGCAGTCTTTAGAAAAGTAATTTAAAATTTCGTTTGCTATTATAATGAGATATTATTATGACAAATTCTAAAACGGCAGCTACTCTACACACTAATTAAATTCAAAGACCTTTTAAGCTATTGATAAGGTATTTCCTGTAATAACATTATGCCTCTTGTGATAGACATATCTTTTTTTCTCAGTGTTCTGTTTTGATTGACTGTTTTCAGGTACAGATCTTTAACAAAGGGAGAGGTATAATTCAGCTGTAAATAGACTTTGAGCTGAACAATACTATAGCAAACAAAAGAAACCTTGAAGAATGGTGAGTATGGTACAGAAAGAATCATATGTACAGAGAGGATGATTATAGCACTAAAACTGACTCTACCAAGGAACAAGAATTCTGTGAGCAGTTAGACAGAATGAAACTTTCTTCAGTGTAGACCTATACACCTGAACTTGTTCTCTTGAAGGGATTTCTCATTATCTGTGATGCATTCCCCAAACCTTTTTGTCCATTAGAGCGGAGTACTGTCACCAGCATTTACATAATGTCTGGTCTCTCTTCATGTTGAAATGTAGTGTGCTTGGTGCGTCTGCAACTATAAGTCACCATTCATGACAACTATTTGGGGGGCTCAAAAGCAGCTGCAGGATAGATAGCAAGATAAACACAAGGACGTCAGAGTTGTATAAATATTGCTTTGTCACAAACCAGGCTAAAGAGGAATGCACGAAGTAGGAGAGAGAGTTTTTACAGTGTGAGGCAGAGCTACTTCTGCTGCCCGTGCTTAAACTGGTCTTTCATTATTCACCTATACAGGTGAAACGCCATTAAGGTCTGACATTATATTTGTGGGTGTTTAGATGCTTGACAGTATCTGACTTGAATGGATTATAGTAAGAGTGCACTAATATTTTAATTTACAAGCTTCCTAATACATTTTACAAATGTTAAATCTCCAATTTGTCTAGTCACTCTGGTTGCATCATTCCACTTACAGCAATATCATGAAAGTATTGCTGTTCTTCATTTGGGAGACTTTGTAACAGTGAAAAAGGTGCTTTAAAGGTTGTACTTTTATGCTAGAAGGAAAGAGCTTAAGAGAGCGTATAGCATAACTGGCAAATACTTTTGATATGGTTATGTCCCAAGTTTTATGTACCACAGAATTGCTATGCATTGAGGATTAAAAGGTTTTTGTGAATACAGTCAAGTCGTTTTAATGGTATATGTTAAAATCCCCACCCAAACTTGGCAAGATAGCAGTTGCTTTACCTATTAAACTCTTATTGTCTCACCCCATGAGTTTCTATCACTTTTACTCCTCTCTTTCTCTCCCCTGTCTCACTGGGGTGGAGTAAAGCAGTGACTGTGTGGGGTTTAGCTGCTGGCTGGGGTTAAACCATGACATAAGGGTTAGTGCAAGATTTGAGACATGTTTTTTTGAAAGAGTATGATTGCTACTTTTCTTTCCATGATATATCAACATGGTTCTAGGGGATGCTGTTAGAAAAGCACTCTGTTTCTCTATGTACCACTGCTGTTTGGTGGGAGGTTGCTTCTTCAGGCTCCAAGTGTGTTTGCCACCAAGGCTCTGCACTTTAATGTATTTGATCATGAATATTCAGTCTGAGTAAAAGGCATTTGGACCAAGGGAAAAATGCTACTAAACTGTGACTGGGTGCTCTTTGCAGTCCTGAAAACAGTTAGGTTGGCTAGAATAAAGTTGAGCAACTATGAAAGTCCACGTAACGGGAATAACACATCTGGGAGAAGAATAAACACAGGGGTGCTAGGAAATAAAAGTTAGTTCTCTGGTTATCCCAGCTAGCAAGGAAGAGATCCAAAGACTTCTTCAAGTTGTATACTGTTGTGATTGAGGGAAATTTGTGCTTAATCTGGTTGTGTAAATAGCTAAATTTGGGGTTCCTGTAAGAAAGTCCAATGTGCAGAAGAAGACAGTCCAAATAAAGAATTTGGGACACTTGACCTCTGGCTCAGGGTGTCACCTTGCAAAGCTGAATCAATGCTGTTGAAATAACTTGGTTAAAAAGTTGAAATCTTGTTGTTGTATCAATTTATGAGCACTGGGAATTCTGTATTATACTATTGGAAGTTATCCCTATATTTGGTTAAGGAAGGATCACCTAGAGAAAGACATTTTACAAGTTTCTTAAACAAGCCAGGTAAGACAAGTCGTTATATTTCACAGCTCATCTTACACAGTGCTGATTAGTCACAACTCAGGCATAGGAGAGCAAACCTTCATCAGAGTCCTTGTCTCTGAGTGACTGCTGAGCAATGCTCGGTACACAGCTGGTGTCAGTGCCTTGGTGCTTTTGTCTGGAGTCTTGCATCTGTTCATACTTTTAAAATAATGATAAAAAAAAGTGAGAAGCCTCTTTTAGATCTTTTAAATTGGAAATAGGATCAAATGGAGATGTGAATCCAGATTTCTCTACAGTAATAGCGAGCATCTGTCCTTAACCTATAAGGGCTTGTATGTAATAAGAAAAATTAAGATCAACTCCAAGGGAATTTTCCACTCCCGTCTTACCACAGGGCTGATGTCCTTTATCATGGCAGACCAGAAATCCAGGTGAGATGATGTTCTGTTGAGATGATTGGATATTTGATAAATAGGAATAACTTCATGTCCATATCCTTCCTCTCAGAAACGGAGCAGTGGCTATGATATTCTGTTCTTATTTCCACCTTGTGCAAACACATTCAGTATGATGTTTTATTGGACATGTGGTGCTCTTAGGCCAGAACTGGGTAGTAGTTTGTATGTAGCTGAAAATGAACTTGACTTCACTTCTCTTAGTCTCACCTCTTAAAACTCTGAGGTCTGGTCTTCCTATGAGTCCCACACTGAGCACTAAAAAGCATTGTTGTTGTTTAACCCCAGCTGGCAACTAAGCACCATGCAGCTGCTTGCTTACACCCCCCTTGCCCTGTCCCTGCCACAGTGGGGAGGAGAATCAGAAAGAAAAGGCAAACTTTGTGGGTTGAGATAAGAACAGTTTAATAATTAAAATAAAATTTTATTATTGTTATTGTAACAATAGCTGTAATGAAAAGGAGAGAGAGAGAGAGAGAGAGGAAAGTAAAATCCAAGAGAAAGAAGTGGTACATAGTACAATCACTTACCACCTGCTGACTGATGCCCAGCCCATCCCTTAGCAGCAATCAGCAGCTCTCAGCCAACTCTCCCCAGTTTATATACTGAACATGGCAGTCTGTGGTATGAAGTATCCCTTTGGCTAGTTCAGGTCAGCCATCCTGGCTATCTTCCCTCCTGGTTTTTTGTGCACCACCTCTCTGGCAAAGCATGGGAAACTGAAAAGTCCTTGATACAGAGTAAGCACTACTTAGCAACAACCAAAACATCTGTGTGTTATCAACATTATTCTCATACTAAATCCAGAATGCAGCCTTTACCAGCTACAAAGAAGAAAATTCTTCCAGCCTCAACGACGACCATTTTCTACATCCATTTGTTCATTGGTAGGTCATGTTTCTAATAAAATGTTTGTGAAAATATATGTTCCGGAAATGTAATGAGTTTTACTAGGGCTGAACTCAGTTCTACTATTTGCGTTTTAGGGAGGAGAGAGACATTTATTTTCTGCACTTCCTCACATCAGTTTTGGACAAACCTCTTTTTTCTCTGAAGCAGAAGTTTTAAATTGCAAGGTTTTGAAGTCGGGGTCAAGACGAAGACTCCTGACAAATGGAAGACCTATAGTCAATTACCTTCTTCTAAGACATTTTGCCAGCTCAGCTGTCTCTGTAACTCTGAACTAAGACTAATGCTTGCTAGTCCCTCGAGTTATCATTGTTTAGGGCTTGCTGTCTGACAATCGGGTCAGTAAATGCTTTGTATAATAATGTTCAGAAGAAGATTTACATTGAGATGTTAACAAAAATATGATAGGTAATTGAGGGCAGCTTCCATAGAAGTGGTTCTTTTAACCAGTGAGACCTATTTTGTACAGTGCATTAATAAAAAAAGTCAATTTACTGCTACAGGAAATAGACTCCTTTACAGTTATTGCAATTACAATTACAATTTTAGGCAATGATGTTGGCACATTGTTGCCAGATGGAGGATTGGTTTTAGTGGCCACTTAATTAACAACTGGTAAACACTTGCACCCAAATACACATATTTACATATGTAGAGTGCTCACTGTGTCAGAACGATGCTTCTGGCTTAGAGAGCGAGTGTTATTAATGCAGTCTACTAATGAGAACGTCAGAATAAATTATCCTCTCTGGAACTGCAAGCCGTCTATCTGCCACCTGCATAGGAGCTCCCAAGCTGTGCAACACCTCATGAAGGCCATGACCCTTTGGAAAGCAGCAAAGGGAGCTGGAAAAGTTTGGGTAATTAGGGGGAGAAGTCCTGCTGTCTCTAAAGGAGGCTACTGAAGGACAGGTTCCCACCCAAGTTCTATCTCATATCATGGCTATCTATATGTAAGATGTCTGAAAATGTTTCTAGTAGACAATGCCCACTGCTTTCAGTGGAAAAGTTTAATGTATTTTACAAAGTTGCCTGTGCATCGTGGGGAAGGAGGAGAGCCCATGGAGATAAATGGACCCTGCTCCTCAGCTGCCGTAATTCATTGTCTGGCTGGTACACAACCCATAGTTTAATTATGTATTAGGAATAATCAGTCATCTTTCTGTATTACCTCCTATCTGAGAATCTCAAACAAGATTTTTAAAATTGCTCCTCACAGTTCATGGGAGTGCAATGATTTGTACTTGAACCTGTTTAGATGGCAAGAATATAGATGTAGGGATGACTTGAAAGGTCACAGCAAACAGCATTTCCAAGATTCTAGGGAAGAAAAAGAACTGCCAAATCCTAGCAATACTGTCATCTTACTTGTAGTCCTGTCTGCTGTTGCCACTGACCAACACTAGAGTTGAAATTCAAAAGTTAGTTTGGAAAATTGAGTGAGATGCTGGCAACAGATGGCATTATGGAATGCAGTCCAAAAAGGAGTGTTAAATTATTCATTTAAGTAATAGCCAGCTGAAAAAATGCAGCTGGCAATCTGAAATGGTCCTATTATGAGCATTAGTTAGCAGCATCATGGTGTTCTTAAAATAAGGTAAATGTAATTCTGGAGTGTATCAGCCTTGCAATGAGAAGGTCTTCTTGCTTCTCATGGGAAGGACCAGGGCTATTATGCCCAATTCTGAGCATTATTCTAAGAGTGTTTATGAGCCAGTCTGTGAAGGCTCTTCAGAGAGCAGAGAGAATGGTTTGAGGGCTAGGAAATTTGGTCAAGAAGGAAAGATAGGACACATTCAGATTATGTAGTAAAGAAGACTGTGGGGAGTTGCTAATAGACTTCAGATATAAAGATTGCCTGAAAAAGGGAAAAAGATTGTTTTACCTATTCATGGTGCATTAGATAGAAATAATGGACTTAAACTGCAGAGAATCGGATTAGCTGTTAGGAAAATATATTTATGTAAGGATAACAAATACAGTAATAAATTTCCAGAGGAGAGTGTTTCCCTCTGCCTCTGGATGTCTTTAAGGACTGATTAGACACACCCCTGTCAGGTATAGCTGCAATAGGAACAAGAAGTGGGTCACAGTGACTCCAGATGTGCTGTCCTGTCTTATGGTGGTTCTCCTATCTCAGACTTAAAGCCTGTTTAAAACTTGCTTCTGTCTTGCTGCTTCTATTACAACTGTAGTTGAGGATAATCTGAGGTGTAGCTTTTGCTTTTCTGTTCGATTAAGCAAAGTGATGGGCAAAACATGTTTTTCCATGCTGATGTTAGGCTAAAATGTGCATCCTATTCACTCCTGTCTCACAGCACCTTTTTTGCCTGGCTGCAACTCTGCATTATGCACACTCCTCCAGCTCTGGCCATTACCTACTGATGTGGTTTATTGCTGAAATATGTATGATGCCCAGGACTCTTGTGAAGCGCTTGGAACTCTCCTTGTCACTTTGTGATTGCCTTTCTTTCACAACTAATATTTTGGCATGTTTTGCCAAGGATGTCTATTTGTGGGTCATTTAGATCAGCCATCTGGAAGAAGATGGCCAAGTACTGTTGGATGTGGAAAGGTGGAAAGGACTACTTCTAGTAGAAAAGCCACATTCAAGAGGTTGGGGTTTTTCTTAGGACACAATCTTTTGCTCAGTATCTGCACAGCACAATCCTACTACGGTTTTGTCAGATTACAAATAATACTGTGGTTTCTAAGCAGTGTTTTGAGTTACCTTTACATCTGTCTACATTTTGAAGTGTTCCAATTAAAAAATTAATTAATTAATATAGCATTAACTTTACTAGTGACTAATACACTGGGACATCACTGTAGCTTAGCAGTTCTGCATTATCGTAAGGTTTCTTCCTTTTCTAGTATTTTTACTGGTCTGGTTTTAAATGTTTCAAAATCGTAAGGAAATGCTAGTTATTATTGATATGGCAAATAACATCTTTTGTCAGTGTCCATCTCATGCCATCAATTTGAAGTAAGTTTATAATTTGGTTAATGACCAAGTTCATTTGTAATGCTGAGTTCTAGGGGAGGTCTGGTACCTGCTAAGCAAAGGAGACAGTTTTGGAACTGAAATATGGGGCAGCTTGCTTGCTTCTTCCCTGAATTTAGAGTTGCTGATATTTTGAAATGAAATAAATGCCTTCTCATTGTAAATGGACTTCAGTTTCCTATAAAAATAAATGAGTTGAGTTTTGGAGGTATCTCTGATAGATTTACTGTGTAGAGCTCCCTTCTTACTGTCTTTTAAGTCCATTTAAACCTTACTTCTGTCCTCTGTCACCATCATTGCAATACTTGAGGAAAAACTATGTGTTTCTCACTATTCTGTTCGACACAGTGAGTTGTGTTCTCCCCTTTCTGCTTCACCCCAGCTGCTTGTTTTGTCCTTCCAGTGCATCTTGTGCAGGCTTCCTGGGGAATCTTTCTTGTTGGTCGCAGTCTTACTGTGTTAACTCTGATCATGGATTGAGAAAGTACCTTGATATGAGAGGAAAAACGAAAAAAAAAAGCAACATAATACTGAAATCACAATAAACCATGTATTTACTACACAGTCTACTTATTTTTCCCTTTGTTTTTATTTTTGTGCAGATTGTTTCTCAGAGGAAGCTCTCCAAGTCCTTACTCAAACATGGCAACACAGCAGGAAAGTCATCTATAACAGTAAGTCAGTCTTAAATATGCTTTTGTTTTCCAATTATTTAGAAATATCTAAAATTACTAATTCCCTCTAAAAGCATTCTGCTAAGCCACCAGAACAGCCCTTGATTGAGAAATGTATTTAAATTGTTTATTTGATGACTTGCACTGTTTCTGACAGTGCTTGTTTCAGGGAAATGGCAACAAATAATGTACGATTTGTACAAAAGCCACAATACTTACTACTACTACTTTTAAGGTACCTGGATGACAGCAAGTAACTTCTGCTGCTTGAATACTTCTAGTTGAAGGACTAGAACCTTCAGAAATTAATTTTTAGCTGCTTTGACACATGAAGGAGCCTCATCTTTCTTTTCCCTTGGGCTTTTTCCAGTTTCTCAGGAAAAAAGAAGGGAAAAAAAGAGTTTGATGAGATTAGTTTTAGATGTGTTGTAATGCAACCAAGGACTGGATTGTTATAGCCCCATGTGTATCCTGAAATCTGAAAATCAGTGTATAACCTCTCTTTCATCTTTCTTTGTGCTGGCTTGCTTGGGAGATCAATCTTGTCTGCACTGAAGCTGGCATGCTTGTGACATTTGCAGCTCTGCATTAAGATGAAGGCTATAATAAAATATTCTGCTTTGGGGATCTCTGCTCTGTTGCATCATGAGGTTGAGAGGGAATTTTTTCCTTAATGTGCGATTTGCCAGATGGGTTTCTTCTGGCTTGATTGTTTCGAGTTTTTTTTCTGCCTTCAGCCACAAAAGAGATAGCAGACTATGAGATACTTTCTGAGAGCCCAGGGAGTTTGATTTCTTAGATGTCTTCCTTGGTGCTTGGCTGGGAATTGATTTGCTTAAATGCATACAGTAAACTCGGTTTTGGTCTGGGGTTGGAAAGGAGCTCCTCACTCATCTGGCTGAGTAGAACCAGGAGAGAGTTTTGTTCCCTAAATAACTTGGTGTGGTTTGCTTGCTGGGATAAACTGGGCATCTCGCCCATCCCTGTGGTGTTCTGGACCTCCCTTCTGTTCCTCTTTGAGGAACACCAAAGAGTTTAGTCTTGTGAAAACACAAATGCTCTAGTACCACTAAAATCATTAGGCTTGTTAGTGGAGTGTTCTGGCAAAAATTAAATCACTGTGATAAAGAGAAGATGAGAAAAAATGAGTTAATAGTCCCTGCTGGCCTCACACTGGATGATAACCATGAAATATGGACCTTAGTTATGTGCTTTGGCTTCTGGCCAGCAGTACTAAAGAGCAAGTTGACTACACTTGAATGGGAGAAAACTGAACCCAGACAAAAAATATTGTGTGAAAAGTGTGTTGTCTCAACAGAATAATTAAAAACTGGTTATTTATAATTATTTCTGGATCTGGGGATGTACCAGGTGTCTGTCAAGTATGGAAGTTAGTAACACTAGTTTCCTACCTCGTTCAGTGTAGTGAATTATGAGTTTTTTGTAGGATTTTTAAAGTTCCTACCGTAGCAAATTTGCTGGAATTTTATTAGCCCTTTGACTGTGTAATGTCTCATCCACACAATCTTATAATATGGTTGTGGGAAGCAAACAGAACACTGTTCAGCTTCTCCTGCTAGAAGTCTGTAAACCTTTTTAAGAGTGGGTTCATTATTTTCAGTTAAAAATACTTGTGTAATTTGGTGTGCAAATCCCAGAGTTCTGCTGGTCATACACAGCTTAACCAGATCTTTTAAACCATCAGACTACATGGAAGAGAAATGTGTCAGACTCTATGGGTCAAATTTCCAGCGAGCTGATGTTTGCCTGGAAGATGTGACACACCACATATGTGCCTGTGTGATGGTACTTTCATGCCCAGTCAAGCATCTGTGCCCGTGTGGCTGCATGTGAGTTTTTGCATGGAGAAATACCACAGCTCACTGGTGTGAGGTGTTGCAGCCAGGATAGTCTCAACTCAGGGAATTTTACTTAATTTAATTAATTGCCAATCAAAGTAAACTTTTAACTACTGAGAAACAAATAGGACAAAAAAACCCCAAACCTCCTAGAGAAAATACTTTTTCTGCCCCTTCCCTGTACTCAGCTTCACTTCTGACACCTCTCCTGCCTCCTTAATGGTCTTTACTACCTTTGGCTTTACTTCATGATGTGCTCAGTCCCTTTGATGAGGTGCTGTGTGACACAGATCAGGATTAGAAAATAGTGATTTTTTTTTTTTTTTTTTTTGCTGCTCTTTAAGGTTTTTTTCACTCATTTTCTTAGCTCTGCTCTGGGTTTACACACAGGCCACAGACCCTTCAAGGGCATCTCTGTACCAGCATGGGCCTTATCTAAGGACGTACACATTCAGAGGTGCCTCCTCCAGCATGAAGCACCTCCTTCCAAGAGTGAATCTCTGTCTGTGTCCCCACAGCTTGCCCTTCTCCATGCCCCCTCCTGGACCTTCTTTAGGGTGGCCTTGCAGGCCTCCTACCTCTCCTTACTTTGTGTCTCTTGCCTCTGGCAGCTGCTGCCCTTTCTGAAATAGGTTCACAAGAGGTGCCGTATGCACCTCTGATGGGTTGATGTTTTGGGGTGCAGTCAGTAGCTGCTGCCAAGCCAGTTTCACAAATAATTGGGGTGTCCCAACAGCTCCCTAAGGACTTCAAGTGGTAGAGACAGTGCCTGTCTGGGAAGCTGGGATGGCTGCCACGTGTGTGGTCATGAACATGAAACACCCAGGAAATAGGTGTTTTCTTCTTTTGGGAGATTTAATCCCTGGGGAGAACATTTACAATAGGGTAAAAAGTTTTAAAACTGTCAAATAGAATATAATGTGGTTTGTTTCAAAGAATATTTTTCAGCAAGATATCCCACGTTTGGTTAAAGCCTTCTCTTCCCTGAAACATTTTAATGGCTTACCTAGGAAACTGGTTTAGTTGGTTTTGTTGTTTTTTTTTTAACGTTGCACAGCACAGTGACTGGCATCAATATTGACATAGCTTAAACCATCTGAAAGAATCACGCCATATTATTTTGGAATTACTTGCTTCTGACTCCATCTACAGTAAGTTGTTTTGCCAATGTGGCTATTGCAGAAAAACTGTATCAGAACTCTCCTGCTGTAAATGTGCCTTTCATGGCAACTAATGACAGGTGACTTCACTCTTTTATTCATTTATCTTGCCAAATGATGCTGAAGTGGAATAAAAATAATTGGGCTCTAGAACTGAGTAATACAACCCTTGTAGAGCGTTTTTGTCCCCTTGGGCACTGTGAGATTGTGTAATTCTCTGTATTCCACTCTGAGGAGGAGTAGTTGGTCAGAGGAAAGGGATCCCTGGTGGGTGTTGATGTCTGTCCATTGACAGGGGATTGACAAGGCATAGTCACATGGCACACAGTGATTCAGGTTTGTGGGCTGACCAAGGTCATGCCCTTCCTGATGGTGAAGAGAAACACATTAACTTGTTCCACACTTCAGCTTCCTAAATGGGGTCTGTAGTCTCACACACTGAAAAATGGCCTCGTTCTCCCCTTCCATTACACCAATGCACAACTCAAATGTAGCTTTCCATTTAGGTGATCGCTGAGGAATTGTCTGGCAATGATGACTACGTTGAACTTTCATTCAGTGCACGGAAATTGGATGACAAGGTAAGCTGCTTGATATTAACCTTTCTGAAAGATATAAGAATGCCTGCAAATATAATTTGATGAGATTTTTCATGACAGATATTTTTTGCCTTTTGTTATTAAACACATCAGGGTTTTCAGATGAATGTTTACAATGAGGCTTTCCTCGAGTTGTGAAGTAATTAAAAAAAAAAACAAACCGTCAAGGGAATCTAATTAAAACCAAGACAAGTTAATTACATTACAACCAAGACAATTTAATTATGTAAAATGCCACAGATCAGAAGTGTTTAGAGAAGTGAACTTTTTGTAAGTAGTCAATGATGTTATCTTTGAAGTTTCCTAAAATACAGCTAGAAAACTGCTTAACAGCTCAGTCATGATACATACTTTTTTCAACAAAATGTAGCTCGAATGGAAGAAAAAGACTTGCATATTTGTTAAAAACTTTTTCCATCTTTAGGAAGAAAACTCTCCACTGACTCAAGCATTATTCAACCTTATAAGCAGTACCTCTTTCTGAAAATATCTGTTATTGTTTAGCAAATTACTTATAATAAACATAATAACCCACAGCCCAAGAAAACTGATGACTTCTTGTACCCTTCTCTGTTATTTCAGTGTAATAGCAGGCATAGAATTCTTTGAGGTATATAGTCCCTTCTTATATATGAAGGTGCTTCTAATTAGAAGCATATGGCAGGACTATACAAAGGTTTAAGATTGTGCTGCCCCAAGTGTGTTCTTGTAAACATCTGACATGTGAGTAGTGTAAAATCAAATCAGTGAGACTACTTTTGGATCCATATACATCAGCTTTTTAAAATTGTGTTGTAACTTATGAAAAATATTTTCAGTTGAAACTACTGGAAAATCTCAGGCAAGCAGAAAGTACACAGAAAGATAAATAGTGCTGGCAGATAACTTTAAAATAAACTTTATAAAATTTATTAAATTTTACTGTGCTCAGGATCATTAACAATCATAAATGATCAGGACCTGAATTTGCTTCTCATCTGAAAGATAAATTACTTTCCTCTTTCAGAGCTGCTTAGTGGTTTTCAGTTGCATAATTTATTTAGGTGTCAAAATGTAAATTTAACAACCTTTCTTTAGACAGATATCTTTAGAGGTAACTCCCAAACTTGTACACAAGTTTCTTCCTGTTCCACATGCTGTCACATCTAGGAAAAAAGGAAAGGACATAAACAACATAATAAGACTCTACTTAGTCATTGCTTTTCCACAAATACAAAATATAATCTGCTTTAAATATTAGGCTTCTAGTGCTTGCTAATATAAATTAAAAGGATACTGCCAGAGTGCAATTCCAAGCCAGGTCAGTGTTGTCTGGGCAACAGTTTTAGAGAGTGATTGAAACGCTTTATGGGGATAAGGTGAGAAGGATCAGTCTGAAATATTGCAACAGTATTTTCATTCTTGCCGTTTTAACATGTCCAGTCAAGGTGGGCTTCATCTGATAAATAATTCCTGGATGATGCAGTGTGCAAGTCAAGCAGTGACTCATCATGTCTTACCTGAATCCAAACTCCTGTCTTCAACTGATGAAAATCTCTGGAAGCCTATTGTGTTGAAAGAAGCCTTTCAATTTCCTCCAGCTAAAGATGTAGCTCTAAACCAGGCTGAAGCTTGGTTTACTTCTTCTGTAAAAAAAGTGTATGGCTTATAATGAACTTTGACATCATTAGATGCAATGCAGTATTAGTAATTATTTTTATTAAGGTTTGAAATTACTTAAATTGCATAGTTGAGCCATTGGAGAAAAAAATGAGTGCTCTGATGTCACAGAAAGGAAAAAAAAAATCAAAGAATTGAGAAGAGCCCATTTTGTAAAATCCTAAGCATGGTTTTTCATGCCTCTCCCTACTCAGAGAAGTGAACACCTGAGTAGAGATGTAACGTCAGAGAAACAAACTGAGGGTTGAAACTGGCCTTGGAGTCTCCTGAAAGGCAGAGGAAGCCTCTGGAAGCAGTCACTCATGCTCTGCTATGGGGTCACCTTTGTTAGCCATGGGGTTTGTGCACTGGTAGCTGTGGGAGTGGCAGAAGACAAATAGAATCCTAATGTCTCACAACTTGTGAATAAAGGAAGGGGTGGAGGGATGTCATGTATATTGTCTCAGGATAAAAAGAAAAATAAATTCTTTCCATCCATTACCATCTTGAATGGACAGGAATATTCCTCCTTCATCCCTAAAGATGATCCTTGAAAGAGGATCCAGATTGAGGCCCTTAAGTGTATGTATTTCCTACAATAAGGAAAAATATGTGAACACATTTTTGGAAAATTAAACAAAATTTGTTGCTATGATTTAACAGGCAGGATATGTTTGTTGTATTTTTTTTACTCTCTTGGCATAAAACTGCAAGAATTTTAGAAAAGCTACAAAACAAGTAAAGCCTAATCATTTTTTCTACTGGAGTGGCTGAAACATTCAGTGAAGAATTATAGGAAAATAACAGATATGAGAGTTTCCTTTAGTTAACTGAAGTAGCAGAAATAACCGTTATATTTTTTATTACAGTGCTTATTTGGAAGGTATAACTGCATTTTCATGTTTTATTGAAACCCTGTCAGCTCGAATGGCACCTCTTTGTTTCAAGAGATCCGCTGAGAACACTTCACCATGGAACAGTAACTTTTGGAAAGGTTTTATTGCATTAATAGCTGTGTCACAATTACCATAACAAGCAGCTATGTTTTTTATGATAGCTATAATATATTTTGAGCACTGAGGCAGGCAAACTTCTCATCTTCTGAGAGAAGCAGTTACCATTGTTTGGGAAAGATTCTCCAGCAAATATCTGCAAAATGCAAGCTAATATTGCTTTTTTATATAGTTCCCTAGTAGTAGTTAAACTACTACCAAAAAAAAAATCCTCAAATTCCCTGTTTAGCTGTTGAATAGGATTCAAAATTTTAGTCTTTTGGCTGCTTCAGCCCTTTTTTAGGGGATCTTTGACTTGATCCCCAAATCTGAATTTTTTAAATTGTTGTGCTCTGAAAATTAATCTACTAAAAATGTGTCAAAGTAGGTTCTTAGAAGCAGATCTGTCTAAATTTTTAAAGTTCAGGCCATGTACTTTTGTTATCACTGTGTAACTGCTGCACATACTGAAAGGATGATGTGCATTATACCACTAGCAAATATATTACATTAATCATTTAATATTATTAAAATAGCACAATATATTGCTGCTATTCTTCTTTCAGAGGATATTCTTGTGAGATAATGCAAAGCTATTAGATTCAGCATAACAACTAAAAAGTGTTAGTTGTGGAAGCAAATGTTTCTTCAACTTATCATTTTTTACTTATTACAAAGCACTTTCAATACAGAAGGATTTTTTTGTTTATAACTCCATTCTGAAAGTAATTCAGCTTTGTTTTTTCATTGAAGGGGGACTGATAAAAGGCACCATCCAGCATTAAAATATTCCCCTTTATGTGGTATTACCTTGGTAGTTAAAAACGGGTATTAAAAATTATTTCCTTTGTGCTGATGTGCTGTTGTAGCTTTATGATACTCAGCTAGGAATGATACTATATTTTGAGCCTTTAATGAAATCTTGGCTTCCTTTCTGAATTCTTTTGCACTCGAGGGTGTCTTCTTTGGATGTATCATTTTGAGGTATTTTCTTTCAAATAACTTATCAAATTTGTGTTCGATAAAGAAACATTAAGCTTTTACTCAGCTTCAATCAGAATGCTTATGTGCAAGAAGAGGCAGCTCAACCTTTCTTAACCCTATGTGGTCTGGATTTTCATGTCACTATGATTAAAACAACACCCTCTCTCTCTGCTTGTTCTCTCGGCTATGCACTGATAATCTGGCAGAATTTGATTGCCAAAACCCCCTATATATTAGCAGTTTCAAAATTTGAGTGGAGTCCAGATACTAAATCTACATCAGGGCCTTGAGACAAATTCTAGAGTTTCTTAGTTGAATTTTGCACTGGTTTTACACAGTTTGACATAAAATGTCCTGTTTACCATGTAGATAGAACAAAGAACCAAACAGACAGCTTTGGTGTTCCATGCTCCCCATGATAGGATTTAACAAATTCATGTGCTTTGCATTAGTTGCTAAATGTGCCATTAAGTTTTCTCTGGAAAGTAAAGAAGCGGATCCATGACAGAACAGCACTCTGAACCTAACATTATATCTTTTGTAGGGCATGACAAGACTTTAGGTTCCTTGAGCCTTGCTCAAGGCTCTGTGGTCCCTATGGACTCATTTTCTTCTCCAGACATTCAAATTCAGGCGTCCTGTTTCAAAGCACGGAATTCTTTGTTTGTTTTGAAGTTGGGGAATTGTAAAAATGCCCCAAAAATAAATTTTACCAAGCCCAGACTTTGGCTTGCATCTTATCCAAAGCTGTTCCCAAACCAATGGCTATGCAGCTAGTAAAAATAAGTATGGCGGACGTTTGGTGAGGAGAAATTTGTAGAATTATAGATATATGTGAGTAATTTTTACACTAACGCTATCATAGAAACACTTGGAGAGAGAACTGAATTTCTCACTTCCCGAAATTGTCATGGAGGTCTGTGGTTTTGGATATGTCCTATAGAGAAGAATAAAATTCATATGCACAGAGTTAATCCTATGGCTCTTTTGAAGAGGAAAATGAAGAAGGGACTTGAAACTACAGGAAATGGGGTTAGTGCATTTAAATCCTGCTCTTTCAGCATTGCACAATTAAAAATTTGAAGCATCCCCCTCCAGTTGTGGAGGGTTAACAGCCAGTTACTCTTCTGCCTCGCCCCCCCCCCCCCCCCCAGCCAGCATGTCCAGAATAAATGAGATGTTGAAACAAAAGAGGCTGTGGCCAAACTGAAGCATCACTATGGAAAGCAACTGAATTCAGGTTTGTGAAAGGAAGTTCAGGGTTGTTAGCTGGATGCCAGACTAGGAGGAGGTGTTCTGCAATGTGTGAATGTGCACGTCAGTGTCTGTCACAGACTTGCCTAGAGACATCAAGTTATTTACTGCATTACCCTGCTCTGTTTTTCATTTTAGCATGGGCCATGTTACCATACCCTGAAGAGGACTTGCTTCTCTAACTATCTCTAATCCATCTTGACAGTACTTGTGTTAGTTGGTAGCAGCACAGTGTCTTGGCCAATTCTGTTTTGAGAGGGTAGGTGAACAGTGTGAAATTCAACCCCAGCGTGGAATATGCTTCAAAGTTCAGTGCATTAGAAAACTGATGTCAAAAGACCAAACAGGTATGGAGACAGAAAGAAACAAGCTAGGTGGATGATGGAGCTAATGCTCAGGGAACTGGGCTGGATGTAAGAAGGGAAGAAGTTGTAAAAGGACATTTTACAGTTCTCCATGCCATGATTAAGTAGTCAAACTGAGAACAACAGTGCTATAGGAATCCTTGTGGGACAAGGACAAGGATGAAATATGGCTGAGAAACACCAAGAGGTCTTACTAATACTATGCTGGCTCTTCCTGTTCATTAGCAGTCAGGGAAGCACGAATGCACTGTGCCTGAAAAGCTCAAAGAGAAAGGAGCCTCAGGAGTAACCTGTCCTATATTTTATTTTAGGATTTTTTCAGCAAATCTGATCCTTTTCTGGAGATTTTTCGTGTGAATGATGATGCAACCCAACAACTTGTTCACAGGACTGAGGTAAGGAATAGAGTTGAATTTACTTTCCAAGGACATAGATGGGCTGTCAGGAGGCATAGATTATGCTTCCCATGTCACAAAGGGAAGTGTTTTTAAATATGGGTGTGCAAACACCCGTGTTTAAAAACACTTCCTAATGTTACACTCTAGTGTAATTATTAACTAATGGGTATCATGTCTTGACTTATGCACTTTATGGTAAAGGAAGATGACACTGAAGCCAAAGATCCAAACCCAATTAAACTGGCAGATGCTCTGTTTGGAGGGTCAGGAGATATAAATACTAGATTTAGCCAAAACCAGGCTACAGACTGTATCATATTTTCCCATTAATACTATGTTGCTTCTTCTCCACCTCCTCCCAGGTTGCTGGTGCTAAAGGGATTGTAATCTGGGTGCTTTACATTTGTTTCTTATCACCCAGTGACATTACTGCTCCATGGTAATGACTGGCACTGTCTTAAGAAATGGCATTTAGGTGTTTAGGGTGGAGTTGTGTCAGGGGTTATAAGCCTGTTATGGATTCCATAAAGTTTTCCCAGCAGAGCAAACTGTGTGCCTGTAAATTGAGGTTACCCATCCCCATTGCCCAGTCCTGCATCTCTTCCATGGCTTCCAGTTCAGTTCTACAACCTTTCCCTTGTGAATTATCTCCCACTGAGGCATGGCAGTGCTGGAGCAATGTTTGTAGCATGATCTGTGGGTATGTATGGGTCCATTTCCCACTTGTGCTCCTTTTGGGGGCTTTCCAGAGGAGGAGTGTTGCAAACTGCGGGTTGCTCAAGGGCTCATATCCCATGGATGTAGTTCTGAAAACTCCAGCTGAGCTCTGCTTCCTTCTCTTGCTGCTGAATGTGCTGTATTGAGAATTGTGGCTCTTGTTAGCATTCTGCTGAGAGATGTGGAAATGTTAAGGGTTCTCTTTCTTCTTTTCACACACAGGTTGTGATGAATAACTTAAATCCAGCATGGAAGACTTTTAAAGTATCTGTAAATTCTCTGTGCAGTGGAGACCAGGATCGCAGGCTAAAGGTCAGAAGTAATTCCTACTTTTTAAATAGTTGTACTCATAGAAAACAAAAGTTGGTCTCTTTTTCAACTGTGGATTGCTATTCTGCACTTCCCTCTCCTTTGATGGAAAAGATGATCACACAGCTGCGTTATGATTACCATAATCAAATTAAGGATGCAGAGAAGTGGTAATCCACTGTAATCAGTAGATTATGCTCTGTATTTCTTACAGTAACCTCAAAAAGTAATGGGACTGTTTTTCCCAATCAGTTGGATAATTTGAATCCAGCATCATTTAACTGGTGAAAGTATACTCAAGGGAAGAGGCAGCCCTGCCACAATTTTAACTACTATTTCCTCACTTCTATATATGGAGACCTTCTGTAAAAGAAACAGTGAAATAGGAGATTTGTTATTATGAAGAATAATAACTTGAAGAATAGGATGGCCACAAATGACATGTACCATAGTAATGAAAGTGTTTCTAGTCAGCAGAAAGGCAGATGATTGGGAACTTGGAGATTTGTGTAGAAAAAATCATCTTCTTTTGGCTAATTTGGCTTAAATCAAGGTTTTATCCAATTGTTATATCTTCTGATCAGGTTTAAGGCTAATACTAAATTTAAAAACCTCAAACAAAGAGCACTGGTCACCAGTGTCTATTCAGACTCTTAGACCTGATGAAAGGACATTGGACCCAAAAGTATGACTATTTTTTTTTCTTACTATGCCAAATTGCCCAATAGAATTTTATTTTTTGCTTGCAAACATTTCTTCTTTCATCATTATAGCTGCAAAACCCTGCAGAAGGGGTGTTGTCGTTTTTCACTCAGGATGCTGCAGGATGTGCTATGCAGATAGAAAAAATAAAATGCTGGTGTGGGTATGTCACAATGCATGTCACAGATGTGTGGAAAGGGTAAAAAACAGTCTTATGAATGCTTGGATTGTGGTTTATAACTTCACAAAATTTGCCCCGTTATTAGGAACAACATATACATTTCAGATAGGAGATGGATCAGATTTCTGCTACTGAAATGAAAAGCAGAATTAGCACAGCACTGCCTTCATCACATTGTGTACATGTGGCCTTTAAATCACTTAGGTGAGAAAACCTAGGAAGAGAAGCAAACAAAATTGTGAAGTCTAGAATGTGAGAACAAGTGGCAAGTCCATAAGGGTAGAGGAATGAGGTTGAGAAGGTATGAGAAAGGCTCAGATTTCAGTGTAGGCAGAAGAAGATGGGTCTGGGAATAAAGGTGGTCTTTTGAGCTATGAGCAGAGACAGTAGTCAAAATTGTTTGCAGATGAACTACCAAAAGAGAGGCTGAAAAGGGAGAAGTGAAGAGGATCAAGAGTAGTCCCTTAGGACTGCCTGTAGAGCAGATGAGGGGCAAGGCAGTGGAAGAATGGCTGAAGAAGAAAAACAGGGCAAGATGGGTCTTATGAACCTATTGAGAATTTTCAATGCAGTCTTTTTTTTCCTCTCTTTTTGGGAGAATACATGTTTTTCATTTGTGTATGCAAGTGTTTGTAGACCTGCTTTAGATATCTGAGTATTTGCCTGAAGCTACAGTTCAGTCATTTGCAGAAAAGCTAAAAGTACTAAGATTTGCATCAGATCATTCATGAGTACAGGAATATTTTAAAACTAATTATGGCTGTAATTTTTTTTTTAAAGGCTTGATAATTATTTTAAATTCAGGCCCTTTATAACTTTTGGTGTGTGTAAGATAAGGCTGTTATGGTAGAGCAGCCACCCAAATCACTTGTATTTGAGAGATAGCATATAATACTTGTCAGATAATAATTTGCTTCTTTTCTATATGGTCTATAGCCTAGGAATTGGATGGCAGCTAGGACAGAAGAGTGAAAATGATAAGAATTAGAGAGATGAAGTGTCTGTGACTGTTATAGCACTGTATGAATGTTTATACTTTGATTTACTTTGATTTTGCTTTGATTGAATGAGCATTCCACTCTTTGCGTTACAGTATTTTGGAACATTTGACTTCAGTTGCTTTGTTTCACTTCATAAAGTATATAGCAATATGTTACTGCTGCGTGTTGGAAGAGTTCCCTGTGCCTTATTTAATGTGGGGGAGATTTAGTGTGTTCCAGCTGCCTTGCTGAGCACCAGCTTCTTGCCAAGATTGTTTGATCACTGTGAACGATGATTGCACAAGGCTGGGTAGTTTTGTGTCTCTTCCTGCTGTTAGTTTTTAACATACTCTGGAAAGCATAATCTAAGTTAAGGCTTAAAGAGGCACCAGAAGGGCTCAGAGGGAACTACTAGCTTGTGGAAATTCTTAACTGCAGATGCCTTGCAATTGTGACTACCTTTGGTTTGCCTCTGTAGGCTATTTGGAACCCTGGAGTCCTGGCCCTTCCTCTCTGCCACTGAAATCACATGGGTACTGAGCTTAGTGGTCAGATTTTTGTTACGGGGAATGAGGATTAACATGGGAAAACTACCCTAAAACAACTCACAGAAAGTTGTTCAACTTACAGGAAGTTTTGCTCTTCGTAAGTCTTGCACACAGAGCAGTATTTACACTGTCTGGGCATTTGAAACTTTCTGGTTTAAAATGTCTGTTTAGAAAGATAAGATAAGCGAGGTCACTAAAATCAAAGCAACCAATAGTTAGGTTCTGCCTCAGAAGTCTTTTGGTAGCATTCTTTACAAAGTCTGTTAATTTGAATTCTGAATGGGCTTTTAAAGAAAAAACTAATTTTGCTTTATTTAGCTGTGGTGCAGAGAATAATGAACATTTTATTCCTCTCAGGACACCTTGTAAAACTTTATTACAATTATTGCTGCTCTAGGTTTTATTATGAAAAGGATATATTAGATTTACGAACCTACTGAGCTTTTCCTCCCAGACACTGAAACCATCCAAGAAGTCTGGTCACACTTCAGTGCCAATCATACCTTCTTTTAATGCTAACAGGACAGACAATTAGTGTATTCATTGAAGTGAACAAAATACCTCTTTGATCCAAAAGTAGTGCATTGCTTTTCTAATATGTAAAGAGTTTCAAATCAACAGTAACTACTGACACATTTGAATGAGGATTGTACTCCTTCTGAGGGCAGGTTTTACCGCAGTCTGCTATGCTGAAGGTCCCGTAAATTGTGAAACTTTGGCATTCAGATCTGGTTTCAGCATGTCAGTTATGTTGCCATCAAAGGTTTATCTGAAATACAAGATTGTGTTGTGGGTATTTTCTGGTAGGGATCATCTACTGCCCACCCGTTCTAATAGTTGCAGGATTCCTGTCTTTCTAGAGGAGTCCTGGTAATGTACACAGAAAAAGTATCTCTTTTTTTTGTTTTGGTATTAGGTGCTGTAATACTTGGGAAATAAATACCTAAGAAGGTGCTTGTTAGGCAAAAGCCAAACAGGGCATATGACATAGAATAATTCTATCTTCTGCTGAGGTTGTATGGAGAGCCTCCCCAAAAGAAGTTCTGTTCACAAGGAAAAGTAGGAAAGGTGGCAAAAAAAAGCTGGAATAAAAATGTTGCTGAGGTGAACTGATAAGCTGCTAGGAGAGTGGGAAGCACGTCATATCTGTAGAGAAAGTCCTTACCATCTTCCACCTACATAGGGGAAATTTTCAGAAGAAGCATGCCCATTAGATACTGTCCTACCTTTCAAAAATCAGTATGTTGTAACTATATTGGTGCTGGCGGTTTGTTTATTGTTTCATCGCTGCGTAACCCAGATTACAGGTGATGATCCCGATGAAATGGGTGCATGTGCAGTTGTGAGTGGGACACGCAGCTATGGTTACCAGGGCTGCTCCATACATTGGGTTATAAGGCCTCTCTCTGTGTGTATGAACAGCTCTTTGCAGCCTGAGGCCCCCAGAAGTGCTGTTGCTTTCTTTTGGTAGCCATGGAAAGGTTGCCTCTTCCTGTGCACTTCTCATGAGGTTAAAACCTGGTTCTGCCATTCTTCTCTGTTTTCTTTTATGTCCAGTTGACTTCCTTGGCTGTGTCCATTTGATCTGTTGGAGCTGTGTCTTAGCACAGGAATTATATTTGGTTTTCTGCTGAGGAGTCTATTTCCACATGCTTGTAAACCCCAGTGTACCAATGATGCTCTTAGTCCTGGTAAGGTGCACTCAGGACTTTAAAGGCCGTGTGACTTTCAGTTTATTTCCATACTAAGACCTTGATAAATAGGTCCCTTTCCAATGTGACTTTTCACACACCATGGATTTTCTACTTTTTTTTTGGTAGGTCATTGTTAACAAGGTCTTCTTGAGAGACCTGCGCTTTGCTTAAATTAGTAATCTATGCAGTGCCTCTTCTGCCTTGTTGATAATATTATATAATGTGAACCTTGTTAGAGTATTAATAGAAGAAGCTCCACAGTTTACAAGAAAGATCTTGACATTATTCTGGATGTAAATAGACAATCACTTTATTTTAATTTTATTAATTGAAATCATTACAGGAAAATTGGTTATTAAAATAATAATCTCTTTCCTAGTGTGTGCTATGGCATTTTTGGAGGTGGAATGCTGGGTCTTCTTCAGACAGTTGTAACCTTCTGTTTCCTTCTGATTTCTTAAAAGTGTTGGCTATTTCATGCAAAATGATGGATCATTAGGGCAAGAAATTGCTTCTTATAGGTCTGTAAATTGTTTGCTCCATTCTAAGTTAAGGAAAAGCAAATAGCAGTGCTTATTTTGATATTCTCTGAGTTATTGATGCTGTGTTCTCTAGATCAATAAGTTTTCAGTGATCTTTAATACTTGGCTGCAGCTCTGCTTATACAGGTATATTATAAACTCTAATCCTTCAATAAACCCTCAGTATCTCTGAAAGCCACTAGTGAAAGTAACTGAGCAGAACCTGTGAAGAAGACCAAGTAAAGCTTAAAATACAGGGAATAATATATTCAGACAAATCCATTAGTGCTTTTATTCTTTCACGGTTTAGCTGTCAGAGTGTTTGAAGCACTAGTATGGAAAGATACAGTTTGTGGTCAACAGCAATAATTTCTGCAGGATTTTTAAAAAGCATGTGGCTTAAAAGGCAATTTAGCAATGTCAAATGATGATTAGAAAGGCACGAACTGAAGGATTTTATACTGCTCCATAAGAGAAGGCTCATTTATTGTTTCTGTTTTCTTTGGGCCTTTAATTCCATGTAGAAAGAGACTGGCACCAAGAACAAATTACAGCACAGGCTAGACTTGCTGGTTATTTACTTGATTGGGTGATTTCAGTCATACTTGATTAACTAAGCAGTTCTGCATTTTCCCTTCAATTTACTCCCCAAATTAATGCCAGTGGAGCCAATCATTCTCTGCTTGCTTACCCTAGTGTTGTTGAAGAGGTATTTGCATATGGAGTCCTCCTTGTAGAAAGTGTTCAAAAATAAGAAAGGGGAACCGAACCTTTACATGCCTTTAATGTGAGTCAAAAGATGCTTTCAGATTTCTTTTTCAGTAAGTTTTTTCCTTTTCATTAGGTCAGAGCATTTTCCTGGAATCTGTAGAATAATTCCCTCACTCTTGGAGAGTGCAGATCTTCCTTTATAGTCTGAATAATATGTATTTATTAGCCCACTTCAAGGATGTTATCGTGTTGTGAATTTTCAGCAAAGTTCTTATGGAGGTAACTGTGCACCTAATAATTTTGGATAATAAAAAGTTCTTCTTGGTGGTGAAAAGAAATAAAAATAGGCTTAAATATTAGGATGAGGTGTATATTTAATAAGCTAAGAGAAATATTTGTTTAAGTGCATACTGCTTCATGAGCGTAGGAGTTTTAATACAGTCTTCAGAGAGAATGATGCATTATTTTGAGGATTATTATAAAATTAAAGTAAACAACACACTGTGAAAGGCAGTTTCTGAGACCTACTTGCATAAATACCATCAAACCTTCATTTCAAGTAAATGTTTCTTTTCCTTTCTCTTTCATATTCCCCTTGCTCTCTCTACATGAGAGAGAAGTGCTACCACAGGCACTACAACGATTATTAAAAACTTAAGATGCCTATTTCATAAGGTCTACAGTGACTATGGGGAATTTGCTGCAACCACTCACCCTGTTGTCTGTTTGGGTTAATCTATAATTTAGCAGTTGCCTTATGATACGAGTGCCTCCTGAATTCACTAATTGCAGCAGTGTGTTTGGAACCCTGATTTGTCTGAGCATGTCAAGGACTGACCTGATCAATCTTCATAAACTCTGTCCAGGTGGACTGTAAGATTTAAGATCACCCTTAAAACAAACCTGATTAACTCCATGTGTGTGTGATCTCAGCTTACAGACTCCTTTTCTTTTCTCTTGCCTTTCCTTGGTTGCAGTCTTGATAAAGCCACTGAAGATGCTGGGGCAGAAAATACGATATTGCAGTTAAGATTTAGGAGAGAGAAATAGACTCAAGAAATGAGCTTGATCCCGTGTTTTTGGAGTCAAGTGAATTCATTCCGATGACTTTAATAGCCACTAGTTTGCGCTCCATTATGGGAATTGCTGGATATATAGCAAATTAACTGTCAGATTAATTAATCTAGATTTGGGTTAATTAATGTTGGTGAAGTGCTTGGAAGATGAAAGAGCTCTCTAAATAACAAGTGTTGTCACAATAATTAAGGGTCCAAGTGAATTGCACAAGGAGAGATCGTCTGATACACAGTGGTTAAAAAGAAAAGAGCTGATATTCACATCTCCAAGGACCTGGGCTGCTGAGAAAGGTGGCAGAAGGTGGTAGAAGGCTGAAGAGCTGGTACATTTAAATAAAATGGACAGGGTACAGGAGACAGAAGTCTGGATGACTCTGATAGACCAAATTTCAGAGTTCACCCTGTAAAAGGAGGTTTTTACTTCCCATTCTTTACCAGAACTCCCAGTTCCATGACCTTTTGTGTAGAAAGGAAATTTCCCCCTGACATTGCAAGGAGCATTCATAGTCTGAAACAAGGGCAGAGAGCACAACAAACAAATAAAAACGTTGTGTGTGAGTATGTTTGTCTGGATTAGGGGATCTGAGGAGTGTTTTCTCTGTTTCTCTTTTGCAAATAAGAGAGGATTGCCTCCAAATAATTTTTACATTGCATTTCTTGTGAGCTTCCTTCCAATTGCTTACTGCCTCCATGGTTCCACCCAAGGCAAATAAATACAGGCTTCCACAGCTTCGCTATGCAAGTCATCAGTATGAGAAATATTTTGAAGGGCTCTTTCTCACTGTCTTTGAAACTGAGTTTTAATCCCCTGAAATGAAGCAGAGGCTCATGTAAGTGCTGCTGACTGTAATCCAAATCAGAGGTCTGGTTCCTTCACAGGGGAATAGCTGATAAAGTACTAAATCCCATCCCTGGGACCATTTAAAATGAAACAAAGCACAGCCCCGGTAATGAGGATCAATTTTGTACTGGAGGGTGGGCATATGGGATGCCAATTAATTAAATGACCTCGACATTCTTCCCAATTTTCGTATCTCTGTGTTGATAGTGCACTGAACATCCTTACAGACCCCAGAATAAGCTGCAGAGCTGCTTACTGTAGAAATTTAGAAACAAGTGTTACCACTTTGAATTAAAATAATAGAAAGATCTGCTTTCACTAAACCAGATCAGGATTAGGCTTAGCCATAACCTCGTAAAGCAGCTGAATGCTGTAGTGAGAAAATTTTAAGCGTTGCATATCTCAAAGAAAATCCATCATTTTCCTGCCTTTGTGCCTACAGGACATTTTACTGTGTGACTTACAGCGTCCAATGATATTAAAAATGGAAGTCTAACCAGTTTTTCATATTCTTTTTTCCATTTCTTTCCGATGAGATTGGAAAAAATATGGAAGGCAATTTCTAGACAATCTCATTTCAGTCTTCTTATAAAGTAGCAAAGCCTCGCATTGGCTAACATATAATCAACTTACAAAAGCCTTTAGTTTCTTTCCAGATGTATTTTTTACTGTGTAAATTGAAAATTAGACACTCATGGAAATTCTTTCCTTGTTGGTAAATCTTGTAATAAATATAGTCCTTCCTATGAACTGCATACTTTAAACAGAAAGCTTGCCTTAAAATTCTACGCATAAATTGTATTTGATAGTTTATGCACTAACATACTGCCACACAAAAATGGTTACATGGTGCAGACAATAAAATATGTGTATTTTAAATTGTAGTATTCTCAGGGAACGTAGCAGAGTCAAATCTTAGGCAAAATAATATGTTTGTTTTTAAAAAATTAGAAGAAGTATCTTCAGGGGCCTAATTATAAATTAATGTTTGTGATATTCAAGGTATTACTAGGGCAGAAATAGGTATTACGTGTGTCTAAATGCAAATATTTTAGAAGATGTCTTGTTACACAACAGTTACTTGCAAAGCGTGAACTTTGTCTCGCACTGAAAAGATGTATTTAACCCTTCTGTACACAGTGATCTCACCTAACACACATTCTGTTAAAATTTAGATCTGAATTTTTAGTTTACCAAAAGCATTTTCCCCCAGCTAGATGTTGTACACATTTTGTAATGTCTAAGTATATGTGTATAATGTATACTCACATTATATAATGAGTTACATTTTGCAATAAAAATGCTTTATCTGCCTTACCAAATCTAAATTAATTACCCTAAGTTAAGCATGGTTGTCATGTGTGCTGGTTCTCCAAATGATTTGGAAAATGCTCGATAGCAGTGCTCTACAGGATTCCACGAAAAAAACTGCCCTCCTTGTGGTAATACCAGAAGAAACCAAAGCTCTTGGGATCAGAGACGTCAGTGTGTTTATGGGTAGTTGCTGTTCTCTTAGTGTGTTACAGCTGCTAAAACATGCCAGGGAAGTTTTGCCACAGTGTTTGCTATCACTAGCTCAGAGCTTTGAGCAGGATTCAGTTTTAGGAAAAAGCTTCTTTGTGACACCTTCATCCCAGTACCCCTCAGACAAAGAGAAATCAAGAACTGCTTGTTCACTAGGGACAGTGTAGTTATTTTAATGGCCTGCTCACCAAGAGCAGTGCCGCTGGTTCTTCAGGAAGCCTGGGAGGATGGTGTTCTCTTGGCCCCTCATCTGCTGCATTGCCACTGTGTCAACCCCAGCTCTTGTGCTCTTCAGGGCCCTTCACTGACCAGCCAGCTGAGGTGCAGCAATCCTTTCCCCTTTCCATGTAGCTGTTTCCACCATGCAATTCATAGAAGTTGTGCTCAACAGAATTGTTCAAAGCTTGGTCTATTCAGATCACTGCTGCCACAGAACACCTCAAAGGATGACTTCCTTGTGACCAGAGAGATGTTTCATGTCCTGAGCACGACAGCCACTGTATCTGCTTTGCCTGAGATTAGCAAAGTGGTAGTGTTTCTTTTCACAAATACACTAATCCTTCCTCTCCCGAAAAGCACATGAATTGCCCATACATCCTAGAGTAGAAGAGAAGGTCAGTAATGTTAGAAATAATTTCTCGATAGTACCAGTACAGACTGTCAAGTCTTCTAGTTTGCTTTTAGAAGAGATGATAAAAAAGGCTATGGCTGGCCTGCCCCGTACACTCCAAATGGCCTTGTTCTGAAGTTACAATATAGGAACAGCAACAGCATCAGTTGTTCATCATAAGTTCGTCTCTTAGACAACTCTAGATATCAAATGTCTAAGGTCTGTTTAGATCTACTAATCACCTCTTACATTGTTGACCACTACATTACTAGCCTAAAGTTCCTATTGAGTCTGCTCATTTCTCTTATTTCTGAAAAATTCAAGGATTTGTTGGTAGCAGTTTCTTTCCTATGGCAGGAAAAGATGAAGAGGTAGCTCTGAATTCATGAATGACTTGGGAGAAATGGTGAGGGAGTGGTTTGATTATTTGTCCTCAGGGCACATGAACTTGAAAATCACTATGACCAGGTACAAAGGAAGTTCTCTTTTTTATACCACACAGTTCAGTGATGAGATAGGGATATGTTGTCAAAGATTGTTGTGAGGCCAAAATCTGTCAATGTGCTAAAAATCTGAGTAGACAAATTCATGAATGGTTATTGCATTCTGACTGGTTTTTAACTGCATCTATTAGATGCTCTCTCTAGCTTCACAAGAAAGCAAGGTTGTTCACTGCCAGTAACTGTAAAAATGTGGTGAAGTAAAGAGGAATATCCCTTTCTCTAGCTGTTCACTAGCATCTGATAGAAAGATGATACTGGTATCATGTACTTTTATTATTTTCTTATGATGAATTCTTGGAGCTTTCAAAATGAAATTTGAGCTTCATTTTTCATTTATTTTCATCTGAAAAATCTCTAAATAGTTAGGGCTTCATTATTTGAGAAACTGTGCATATTCATAACAAGGTGGTGTGCATACTGCTAGTAGGTCATGCTGCAAGGCTTTTTTTCTGCTACAGTAAAATTTTATAAAAAGGTAAATGGATTATTTAGAGCTGAAGTGTGTCTAGTTTGCTGTGTATAAACACATAGATAAGCCAGATAAGCCAGTCTAGTCCTTTACTATTCTGTGGCAGCATCAGTAGAGCATAGGGAGTTCTGTGTATGCCTTCAAATGCCATCCTGATTCAAATTCTGATCCTGGTTACACATGTACAGCCTTCTGCTGCCTTCCTTTCTTGTACATATCAGCTTATACATTTTTCATAAAAATACTGCCCTTCAACAGAATCCCTGTTTGATATCAGCTACTTCTGTTTTTTTAATGAATCCATTTCGAGTTGCAAGCAAAACATCTGAGAGTCTGGTGACTAGATGTCTGGAAAGGCAGGTTTATTTTTACAGGCTAATTGAGAAGTAGGCTACTCACATTAGGGAGACACAATCGTTCCCTTAGACAGACAACAGTGTTTCAGACCCTTGCACTTCAAAATATTGGAAAAAATGCTTTATTAGAGTCGTGCCAAAAATGAGACCTCAGTTTTTGACCAGGATAAAATATGGGAGTAAAAAAATTGCCAATTTTCAGATTTCAAGAGTATTTTCTTCATAATACCACAAGTATTATTTATAAATAAAACAGAACTGGGAGGGGGTGCTTGCTTCAGATTGATGATAAATATTATTAATAAATGAGTTACGTTGATTCAAGCACTGCTGAAAGTTATCACCCAAATGTTTCATGATACTGCCACTAAGAAAGAAAGGTGAGAGGACACAACCGGATTATCTGACAGAGATATGTCAGGAAGGTCTTTTGTGGGGAAGGTGTGTCCTTCCTCCCTAGGTGACTGCTCCGCACCAGTTTGAGCTGTCTGGGAAGAGTCAGGATCCGGCCATGGGGGACTTCACTTTGTGGTTGTCTTGGGCATGGTAACAAAGGCTATATGCCTTCCAACTTTCTCCTGAGTGTGGGATCCCTGTGCTACAGTCCATAGCTCCTCCATCCCTTGCCCCACTCCGGGAGCCTTGTATGCCCCAGCCCTGGCGCTTGGCAGAGGCTATCTGAGGTGGGGGAAGCAGAAGCATGGTTTGGCTCTAGCCAATCCCCATGCCATTCCAGGTATGAGGAATTTGTGCAGATTAAAGCTTCCCAGCCCTGGGGAGGGCAGAGGTGAAGCAGAGTGGGTGGGCCAGCGCTGGGCAGCAGAGGGTGCCACATGTGGTTAGAACTGAGGCTGTGGGAAGGATCAGTCCCCAGTGTCGCTGTGGACATTTGAAACTGTGAGTCTGCTGCAGTGTTGTGTCCTGCCCCTGAAACCTTGTCTCGTGCTACACTGAGGCTGTGCTAAGAGTGTGAGATAATGGCATTCCTCATCAGAATGCAGTGTGTGCTTCTCCAAGCAGACTTACGAATATGCAAAACTTGCACAAAATAATTAAAAATCACTAACTCATACTCATAATCATCTCATGCACATTTTAAAATTTAAAATTGTGATTTTAGTAGCCTAAATTTGTTTGTTCACAGCTCTTGAACCCTTAATCTCCTTAAGAGCTTTAAATTCTCTACCCTACATAGCTTTAAGGTGACCTGCAAAAGGAAAACACAGGATCCTGGTAATGCAATGTTCACTGCATGCTCTCCTAGTCTGGCTTGCTCCCATTTTCATGGCTTTTCAGGGCATTAAGCATGTACTTGTAAAGTTGTTGACATTTGAGTTCTTTCCTTCGATCTTTAATGATACAGAAGTAAGAGCCTGATCTGTCTTCTATGCAGCTTCTTGTGCTGATTTCTTTGGTTGTTAATTTCCTTCATTCCTACAGAAGGCAACACATCATTCTGATCACCACTTTGTAACTGTCACTGCCCTGTGCCCAGGGACAGGCTTGCCACCAAATTTAAGATCAAGATTAGTTGCAGGTTGGATATTCGGAGGAGCTTAGGAGATAAAAGCAAAGTTTAGGGAAAAGAAATAAGCCAAAGAAGGATACACATTTGTCAGTCTTGTATAGACTAGCATTCCTTCATAGGCAAAAAGCTGAGGTTTTTTGTAAAACCAAGTGTTTTCTCTACAGGATATTACTTTTAAGCACTCTTTCATCTTAAAAGGTATGCAGAGGTTTGCCTGTGGTTTCTTTTTGGTTTGCTTTGGTTTGGTTAGGGGTTTTTGTTTGTTTGTTTAATTTTCTTTTTAAATATTTCTGTTTCAAAGAGTACAGCATTAGCAGAGACCAGTACTGGAGTCAGTTCTGCTTCTGGTATTTCGGATGTAGGATATATGTCCCCCAACTGCAGACACACAGATCCTTCACAACCCCAAACACTACAGATTCCAGTGAATTCTGCAAAATGTAGGCATATTTTTAATACTGGAAGCTTCCCTTATTTGTTTGCGAGGACTAAGAAAAATTAAAAGTACTATTTGCAAGCACTATTCCATAATATTACACATAAACTGTTGCCAAGAAAGACCTCCTTCCCTCACCTTCCTTATTTATCTGTCCATCTATTTATGCTGCTCTTGGGATATCCATTGCTACAATATCTCAGTATTGCACAAGTTTTACTTGTCAAAAACAATCAGAACTACTGATAATTTTTCAAAAATATTGCCCTGCATCTTTTAGGAAAGTTTCCACAAAATCCAGTGATGCCAGGATCCCTCTGTGACTTTTAGAGGTATGTGCTTCCACTTGCTATCATGGAGAAAGAGAAGTATCTGTGCAAGTCTGCAGTAAGAGTCCTACAACAGCAATCCCACAACAGCACTTAGTGAATAGTCCATTTATGTCAACATAATACCGGGCTGGAGGAAAGCCTCAGGACAACGGCAGATTTTTCACCCATCCTTTTTTCAGATCCCTTTTTCACCCATCCCTCTGCTCATACTGTCTTAATGCTGAAGATACCTCTTGCAAAACAAGCATAAATACAAAGGGCTAAAGTTGGTCAGGATTTTCATCTCAACTTTTTTTCCCCAAAACATGCTGCTTGGTTCACATAAAACAATTTGAACCTATCACAGTTTTACCAGACTATTAATCAAAAGAAGTGCCCCCAAAACTAACTATATTTTTTGCTACTCATAACAGCACTTCGTAGATAAATTTTCTTCTCTTACTTTAAATTTAAAACTAGAATTAAAGCCCATTACTCTTTAAAAATTATTATTATTATTATTATTATTATTATTATCATTATTATCATTATTATCTTTTTTTTTTTTAATCAGTTTGGCTCAAACAGAGCAATTTGCTGAAATATGTTTTCCAACCTTCAGTAAAGATAGCATTTCCCAGGAGACTGGATGGTGGTGGGCTCAGGGTGACATTCCTGGTGAACAGGCAGTATGAATTCAGCGTCTTTGCTGTTCAAGTGCTTGATCTAAGGCCCCTTATGGTTTGCTGAAAACCGTATTTTGAAGGAATACATTTCATATAAGTAAGATCTGCACCTCCCAGCTGTCATGTGTGAAAAGGGGCCGTTGATTAGTCATTTTAATTTTCTACCTGCTATAGTTTGTAAATGACGTATCTTCAATTATATTCTGGGAATCTTAAATTATCTTGTAAATTTGGAATATTACTCGAGATGTTACATGGTCATTGGCTTTGTGATAAAATACTGTTTTCATCTAGAGGAGAGTGTTACTAAAATGAATGTTACAGCACTACAAGAAGCAACTGCATGTTCCATTTACCTTCTTTTCTTGCAATGGAGAAATATAACCATATTTAAGCATGAATTATTTTATTCAATGAACATGAATAGACTGGTATATTGAAATTAATTGTGCTTGGAGTTTATAAAAATGACTTAATAGATTACTTCTTTTATACTCTTTTACACTTTGATTTTCTAAAGGCTAAACAAGCTTCCTAAAGCTTCTCCTCCTTGAAAATCAATTTTTCATGTGATATTGCCATGCTAATAATAATTCCTTAGTGCCTTTTCCTGTTCCAGACCTGAGTGATTTTATCTATAAAAAAGATGTAGTAGTTGCTAGAAAAAAAACCACAAAACAACAAACTATCAACCTATTTTCTCTCCATCCTCTCTGCCCCACTTAAAAAAACGGTTTTAATTAAAATGGTTTTTAATTAAAATGGTCTCTATCTTTCTTTCATAACCTTTCTTTCTAGCTTATGACTCATGTCCAGTGTGTTGCAATTAAGGAAAAGCTGTTCTCATTGACCATGCTAATCTCAAACATCTTAGAGATGGACATTTGTTTCAGAACTCAGGAGTGTTTCTGGTTAAGCCTTGGTTTTGGGTTTTTTTCAAACAGAAAATGTGCAAAGTCCTCTCACTCTGAACACAGCATTCAAACATCAGGCAGTTTCCTTGTTCATTCTTTCAAGTTATTTTCTGCTAAACCAGAATTAGTTTACAACTTTATTTTTGATTTTGTAGTGGTTTTTAGCCCACCTTTTCCTCTGCTCTCCTTACTTAAGTCACAGAGACAGAAATAGAGACATTTCAGCAAGACTCCCCTTTTCAAGTTGGTTTTCTTTTTGAGAGATCATGTGAATCTCCTTTTCCTTTGGAGTTTCCATTGCTTCATAGTGATTTCCAAAAAGGGGTTAATTGTTTCATACATTTCTCAGCTGTTGACAATGGCTATCATATCTCAGTTAATGAAAGACAAGTGAAGCCCAATCTGTTAAGAAATACTTGATTTTAGTATCTATGTTTGACCTTATTCCTACATTACTTTGAATTATGTATCAAAACTACTTTAAAGGAAATATGTGTCTGAGCATCACTCATTTGCTGTTTTATTTACACTGGTAATTGAAGAAGGACAATCACATATCCGAAAAGGATAATATATTGTAATATTCAGGAATGGTGCCTTAACCTTTTTCTATCCATTTCTGTTTCAGTTCTGACATCATGGTTAGGCAACATGACATTGGCACTTCTAAAGCGTATTTTTTCCCCGGATTTTATTAACACTACATTTACTTCCAAATCCCCTTCAGAATCCCTTAGATATTTTATCTACTGTTTTAATAGCATGAATAAAGCACACCAGTGTGGTGACTTAAACCATGGAAAGGCTTTGGGATGAAATTACAGGTGTTCTTCAGGCCTGGGTTTGTACTGAGTCTTTGGATTATAGACCTCCCTAAGTCTTAGGAGTCCTCCCCTGGAAAAATGAGAGTAATTGTGTGGTCTTCTGCTACTGTTTTGGATCTAGATACCCATAAATGCATAAAAAACTGTAGAATAATTTAGCCTGGAAGGGACCTGAATATTTTGAATTCAAAAGACCTTTTTAACAGTATTTCTCTTAGATGAATATGTAGAACTAGAGAATGAATATATAAAGAAGTTTTTCTCTTCAAGCCCTGACCCTAAACTGGAAGTAAGCCTAAACCGTGTGACGTTAAGTCTGATTCAAGTGCTTTTAACTGAAATTCACTGGAGATTTTTGGCTAGGATTTTTAAAAAGTACCAATTATTTTTATGCACCTAACCTGAGGCAGTCTAGGAAGATTCGATTTTTCAAAGGGGTTCGTTCTCAGTACTTTTCTCTGAAAAATCTCTTGAAGAGTCTTAACTGGAGGAATCAATTATCACAAGTCTCCAATGAAAATTTACAGTGTGACGTTATTTCTGTATCTCAACTTCATTATTTTGTCTAGATATACATCTAGGCCCCCTCTGAACTCTACTGTCTGTTAAATTGACTGACTTGTTAAATTTTACAAAATAGAGGCAGAGATCATGTTTGCTGGTAGGGCCCAGTTAATTGTCATGTTTGATGAACTCCTGTGGTATTTTTCAGTTCTTCTGAAAGACAGGATCTTCTAACACAGTGAAGAGCATATCGATAAAAGAGAGTTATGCTAACTGCATTCAAACTCTTGCTAGTATGTTGTGGTAATAAATAACCATTTTTATGTAAGTGCATCTAAGATTATAGTTATAACCACTGAAAGAAGCTATTCCTCTTCTTTCCTGCTTTCTTATGCATTCATTAAATGTATTTCTTTATTTCACAGTTTCAGTATGCGGAGCTAACGAATCTTTTCATAACACATTTACTTAATAGGTTTAATATTGAGCATTTATTCAGGGCATTTCTTTGAGAGATTTTGAAACACCCTATAATGAATTATTTTATGTACTTGTGGTGTTGGAGCTGGTTAATAACAATACGACCACCCTGGAGAGAACTAGAGAAAGCAAAGCCTACACCCTGCCATTATCTCAGATAACACTGCAAAGCACCATTGTCCAAAATAATTAACCAGATCTCAGCAGGTTACAGAACTAAAACAAATGCATAACATTTTTAAATACTATTGCTTACCTTCTGATCAGGTTTTGAAATTATTTCATATGTACAAAGACTCATTTTTATATGTCAGTTGAGATATAGTCACAGAACTCCAGGAGGTCAAGCTTAAAAATGTTACGATACTTGGGACAACTCACAGCACACTTCTGGTTTAATGCAGGGACACCATCACTCAGGTTACATAGCCAAGAAGTTCTGCACCTTAAGTCCATATTTTTCCTAGTGCCAGTGGATGGGAAGAGTGATAATGTGTACAGAAATAGCTTGACTGAGATTTCATCAGTGGTAGAACCAGGGCCCATTGCCACTTGTGCCTGACACTCATGATGGCTGCTAAGCATCAATAGATGTTTTCCATAGATGAAGAGAATGATACCAGAAGAGATTGATTTAATTGCATCTGAAAATTTGCGGAAAAGCACCTATTTTGACAAAAATTTCCCTTGAGAAATATTTTAATCAGGATGGGAAATTCTGGTTGGAATAACAGAAAGAAAGAGAGGAAGCAATTAGCACTGCAAGAGTCCACAGCCCAGAACAGCTGGCTGAGATATGGAGAAGCCATTTGAATACAAGTTATTCACTTATTGACTAATTGCAAGCTGACTTTCCCGGTCTTTTCTGTTGAAGCAGATCCACATTGTATAATTAAAATGGGGGGAGTGAACAAGAGAAAGGCTGATGCCATCCTATGATATTTAAATGCTTCTCTTTGATGTGGGAAACTCAGGTTCAAAACCTTGCCTTAATAAATATTTAAAGATTTATGCAAAGCAAAGTAGCTTCAACAAGAAGAGAAGAACAAGAGAGAAGCACAGAGCAGAAGCCTGGAGTGGTTTCCATACCAGCGGATAAAGCCCATGCCTAAAAAGCAGGGAAAATGATGGAGCAAGAAGTCAAAATGAGAAAGGCCCTTACCCATAGGCCAGAAACACTATCTTCTATTCCTTCCCTCCATCCCTAAAAGAAACATGAACACTCTTGGGTTTGTCCTGATACAGAAGGAGGGAGTCTTCTGAAATCCTGAGAAACCTCTAGGGAGAGGGAAACATTTTTCCCATGCTCTCATTAGAAAAGGGTTTCTTATTTACTAGGACAGGTGTAGCAGGCAGGACCTTAGAGATATGCAGGATATCCAGGCTGTTGTCTAAGGACAGGAATTAGAATTATACCATGAGGAGCCAACAAGTCTTAATAAAAATTAATCCCTTTAAGAGGAGCAACAGGTCCTGCTTGGAGCCCTCCTTATTAACATATCTGGAAAAAGTACCTAGCCAGGCTGATTGTTACTTTGTTTTAACAGATGAGTGAAACAAATCCACGGAAGTTAACTCCTGGCCCAAAATTATTCTAGGAGTTCCAGACACTGGATGTTGTGCTTAGGTACATACAGGTCATTTTCAGAATATGAGGCATTTTGTACATATACTTCCCAACTAAATGCAGCAGTATGATGATGAGAATTTAATGATGTGTAACAAGTTGACATCTTTCTTTAAATGTCACCGAATGCAAGCTCACACTTGCACGGTGCAATACTAAAATGAAATTATGACTTCAAAAATGAGCAAATCCACTTTCAAGTCCGAGATCTGTTTTCAGTATTTTGAATCTCCATTAAGGACCATGCCAGCTCTTTATACACTATTGGAATTAAGTCCAACACTACTCTGTGAGCAGTCAGAAAGCAAAGTGTATCACAAATATTGAAGAAAATTCTATCCCATATGATGTTAGATGTCCTGGAATACAGATTTCTCTGACCCTTGAGTACTCTCAGGCCTATTCATATGAAAGGTTATTTACCTATTTCTCTTTGTATTTCCTGAGAGATTCTACCCTTGATTTCATCTTTCCACTTGTGAATCCCCACCAGCTACTCAGCCTCACCATATTATCTTGACTGTTAACTGACTGACTGCTAAGCAAAATATTTTTTCCTGCATCAAAAGGTGGTCTGCCGGGGATAGTTTACGTGGCTTTGGAATAATTGATCAAACTGGTAGGTGGGGGCTAGCTTACAGGGAGATTGACAGCTATTACTGACTTAAAAACTCTTCCTCGTGGTACTGCAGAAAGACAGTGAAGTGAATTGCTGACATGCTGGTGCACACCTAGTGGAAATGAATGCTTTTGTGGGCTGTACATCTTGCATGCTGATCTCCTTGCCAGCAAGAGGTACCTCTTTTGAGTGCCCAGCAGAAATCTCCTGGGAGTCAGTGTCTTTGTACACAGCAAAGTCATCACAAGTTGGAAATATTTCTGTGTATGCATGTGAAAGGCAGAGGAAAGTCTGTGCTGACTGCAGAGCTTCCACGGTTAGAGTGCAATGTTTGGTGATTTCGATTTAGCCGGGGGTGTAATGTATTTTTCACATATGTTATAGCACAAAATAAGGCAAATGGGGTTACGAGTTCCTTCTCTTTCCAAGTAGCTCTGTGAAGCCAGTATCCAGTTTCCTGCCAGATCCACCAGAAACTTCTTATTATCTGTACATAGGATAAAGTCAGCTTTTAGGAGGATGGGAGTTGTGTACCAGATGGGTTCCTGGTACACTGCTTACTCCTTTTGCAAAACACGAATATAGAATTTATACTGTTTCATTAGGAGCACGTAAGCCACATTTTCCTTTCAGTAACATTCCTGAAAATATCACAGGTTGCTTTTTCATCATTATATCTGCTCTTCATTTCATCCAGTGCATAGCAGAATTAACTGCAGTGTGGCATCTGCTATACTCCTGACCAGCTGCTTTAAAAGATAGAGTTCTCACACTATTATGCTTGCAGTGTGAGGTTTTTTCCTCGGGTGTTCCTTCTGAGGGCCCCATCCGAAGGCCATTGAAGGTCAACGGGACATTCTCAGTTGCTGTAAATTTTACAGCTCCATTTACTTCAACTAATGTTGACAGTTTGCATCAGATGTTACTTCCTAATCTTTACCTTAGAGAGAATTATTTTTCCTATATATATATATATATGACTAGTATTAGATTGCAAACTTTATATTCATAGAGTACATCACTAATTAGGTTAGACTACTCTGTTCTGCCTACCTGTCTCAGGAATAATGTTGTTTCATTTCATAATGACATAATGGTGCCACCTGCAGTCCACAGCCTTATACAAGTGGTTTCAGATAATGTGGCTCACAATAATAAAGCACTGAACACAGAAATGGGAAGGATAACAATAATCAGTTATTTGTAGAAGGTGCTGCATTTTAAGAAGAGATGCTTTATTTCAACTACCATAATAAGACCTTAAACTCCTCGCTATTTTCCTTGAAAATGTAGTCACTGAAACCAAAATCTTTGCCCTGGTCACTTGTCAGAGGCATCCAATAAAGCTCAGTACAGTATTCTCTGTAACTCCTTATGATACCAAGTGCTCTGGAACCTGCTAAGACACTTAATTGCAACTGTCAGTCCCTGTGCACACATCACCAATAAAGCTTGTACCCTGTAAACTCTGTTTGAACCTGAGAGATATTTTTCTTTTTATTAGCAGTGTAAAATCAGAATTATTAACTGATTAATGAATTTCTTTTGTATCTTTCTGATCTATTTGATTTTCTGTTCTCCTGTTTTATAGGGAAATCTATTTCCTAGTGCTGATGAATGCCCAACTACCAAGTTTTCTGCTATGAATTCTTTATTATTATTACTTTTAATATGTGGATCTTGACATATTTTTCAGAGGTTTTTCTTCCACCTCCTTTTCACAGTTGTTAAAAACAGATTACATTTGTGCTTTACCTAAGTAAATGAAAATAAGAAGTGGCAACCTATACAGAGACAATGTGCAAACATACCACGCTGTTTGGGAAAATGGGAAAAGAAGCATGATTAAATGGGGAAGATATTGGAAAATCCTGTTAGTTCCAGTTGCAATTGTTTCATAGGATGAACTGAGGTATTTATGACTTGGATCTTTTTTTCAGTTACTTTTCCTTGTGGGTAGTCTTCAGAGACTATCTGCAGACCAGATGGAATAACCACTTCTTTCTGCCTGAATATTCAGCTCTGTGTAGGGTCTCTTTTTCACTGATATGTGATTGTTGTTTAATAGCGTATTGATACAGGCGCGTGTTTTACTCTACTTCCTTTAATAGTAGTGAGATAAATTACCCACATTAGTAGGAAATAGGGTTTATAATTACATTGAATTAAATGTTTGATTCTCCTTCTTCTTCCATTGGTAATTATTTTAATGACAGCTTCGTAATTCACCTTGCAGAGTAATGAAAGAATGTCCGCACCTACATGATTTTCCTGAACGCAAAGGAAATTGCACATTAATCTGACATAATGTTAACATTAGGGAATGAATTGCCAGCTCAGTTTTAACCAGACCTCTTTTTATCCACCTTCAGTTATTTTTGGTATAATTTTGTAATTTATGCAATCTAAGTACCTGATTGCATATTCAGAGAAGATACTTAGATATCTGAGCGCTGTTACTTCCTACCACTTATTTGGAGTACAAACACAGGGATCAGCTATTAAAAGTCTGGGTTTAGCTCCACTCTTGATGGAAGTTCTTGTTTTTCCAAAATGCTGCATTTCTTGGCATTCTCAAAACACAGGAGCCCTCTGCTAAACCCAGTGGAAACAGGCATTGCTGCTTTTTTCCAAAACTATTTGCTAGGTTTGTATGCTATAAAATAGTCCCGTATGGTAACACTACTATTTTTCTTGTGTTCTTCAGTGTGGGGTGTGTTAGTGGATAGCTGTAACTTGAGAGCAAGCACACTGAAATGTATAGGGTTTATCTTTACAGGAATTTCTCATGGAGTCAGACATTTTCTTTCGTTTATTCTCATTGCTCCTGTATACCCTCTGAACTGATTTGAAGCACAGAGGAGGAAACTTAATATGGGTAGATATGTACAGATGTTTTCATTTTATCCTTCTATGCTGTTATGCCATGGAAGTATAAGTATTTTAAGTTGCTCTTCACAACTTAGTCATCTTCAATAACAAAAAAGGAGATAGACCTAGATTTTCTTCAGCTGCTGAGAGATGGTGGAACAATAAGCAGTGAAGATCTTAGTTGCTTTCAACGCAGTAGTTGCAAAGTCTTGCATGTGAGCAAGGCTTCGTGCACTGCTGTTGGGCAGCCGATTCTGGAGGTGGCTCTGGCACCTCCTCACGAGCCGGCATAAACGCTCTGCAACACTGCAGGGCAGGAAGCAGCAAATAACTCTGTGCCAGTCTGAACTGCAGGGGTTGTTGAGACAGCAGAAATTTAATTGCTTGTGCTGGAATCAGGCCAGGAAACAGGGTCAGCTCTCTTGTCCTTTGAAAAAGTATTCTGGCACATCACAGATGCAGCAGTAGCACTTGGAGTTGCAGCAGAAAATTTTTGCAGCAAGCTTCAATCCCGTCCTATATGTAGAGGGTTGTCCCTCTGCTGAAAAGCCCACCCTGTAACTCTGTTACTAAGGATTCACCCAAATAAAGTCAGTGTCTGTCTTCACTAATATCTTTTGCCAAAATCTTGTCTCTTTGGGCTTGGATGAAGGTATAGCTCTGCTACCTCATTCAGATGCCACTGGTGATAGCCATGTGTCAGTTTCTTTGTTTGCTCATTTGGAAAGAAAAAAAGGTTGTTGGATAGAGGATTGTTTTCAAAACTGCCAAATATCTGTTAGAAATCTGACAATTCAACTGAAAAAGAGAAACCCCAAAGATAAACTTGATATTAAACAACATCACCTCTTATTGTCACTGGAAAACATGCCAAGAAACAGAATTTGAATGGGTATTTCCTTCCTGAAAATCTTAATGTTGGGCTTCTCGTCACTGATTCTGGGCATTTTGGTCTCTTAATTCTGCTGTGTTGTGAATATGTCAGAATTTTGTTGAGGTTGTTTAGTACCAAACTTTGAACCTTCACATAAGTCCCAACATATTGTTTTTGGGTGAGAAACAGGATAAGCACAGGAACTCTTCAAAATAAATATGTAATTTCACAAAAAATCATCATCTGTTTTTAGATGGTTCAGAACACAAAGGGAGACAAAATTTATCAAATTAATTACTGTTTGCATATGCTTTGCTTTGTATATTTGGCAGAAGAAAATCACAATCGTGATTTAAGGCAACTACATTCTGGAGCATTCTGTGTCCAGCAGATTATTTGTGTCTTAGTAATATTGTTACGCTCACAGAAAGCGATCAGATTCCTTCTTTTAGTTCCAGTGTATGTAGCTGAGTTTCCTTTTGAGTCAGTGTTTACACAACATCATGTTTCCTTGATAAAAAGCAGGGAAGGACTCATAAATCAAGATAATATATTATTTTAATTGCTGATTTGGAATATATATATTTTATATAATATGTGTACACTATATATACTCCATATTTGATAAATTAATTCTATATACTTTCATTAATATAGAATTATAATATGTTACATTATAATATATATGTGTATTTCACAGTGTTTCATCTTCTTCATTGGGGAAGAATCTGGCCTCCCTAGATGCTACAGCAAAGCACTCAATTACCTCATTAGGCTTAAGCTTTCATCTGATTTCTAGGCATTTTCACCCATGTGGAAACCTCAGTGGTTCTATTTTACACAGCGAATTTTCTGCCTCTGTTTTTCTCCTTTCCTTCCATGCCTTTAGCTTTATAAAGTATTCTTACAGAAGAGACTGCTGTATTCGTAAATGGCCACACCCTCAGGTTTGCCAATCATCTGGGGTAACGAGAATGCTGAGCACTTGGGGTTTTTGGCCAGTTTCTTCCTGAGATGTTGGAAACAAACCTGATGGGCAAATGTAAGAACTCCCTGCTCCTGTGCCAGCTTTCCCAGGGAGCTCACCCTCAGGTTCCCACCCCACCACACAACATGCTTGTTTATACGAAGTGTCACATCCATTGTTACAGAAAGTGATAAACCGGGAAAATATAGAGCAGCTACTAAGAACTCATAATTATGGAGAACACTTACTAAACACTTGAATGGATACAAGGGGAATATAAATAGGAAAGGAAGGCTGCATCGATTTAAACAGGTATTCTGATGTATTCTGTTAAAGTGTTGTTTTCTACTCAGTACAAGAACAAAAATCAGAAACCAGGTTATTGTATGTGTACAAAAACCCCACAAAAATCTGAGCAGTTACATTAAAAATATGGCTTTTGTCAAGTGTTGCCATTTCAGAGTTTTAGCAGGTTCATGTGCTCCTAAGAAACAGAAAAATATCCACTGTTTAGCTGATACATAATCTTTTCTGGGAGATCCAGACACCATGTCATGATCCTTATTTAACTCTTTACTGGAATTCTTCAGTAATACGTTGCCTCGAGTGCTTGTGGCATTGCAGGGATTTAGGCTCTTTGTGGAAATGCTTTCCGTGTCCGTATGGGAGACGAATTCAACACTAAACACAGCATAGGAAATAAAACTCTGGGCAGAAAACTAACTTAAAAACAGTGCTGAAAAAGGCTGGTGGTTTTGTTTCTAATTAGTGCTCTGTGCACTAATTGAGAGAAGATATATGGAGGGCTCACCTTGAAGCAGCAGTGCATCTGTGTGAAAGCACTAACTGAAACTCAGAACATGAAAAAAACAAACAAAAAATGAACAGACAAAACCAACAAAACACCCACCCCAGAAATGAGGCTCTTTACACTCGGAGATGACTGCTAAGAGAAGTGCAAAGTATTCAGTAGAAATTTCACAAGGATTTAAAAAATCTGATATGTGACTATGATATAAGGAACTGTGACCTCTATTCTCAGACCTTTACCCTTAAATTAAGCTTAGGTTTAACCTTTAACATTGGCCCCTTATGTTACTTTAGCCATTTTAGTTATAATGGCCTATGCTTTGTCTTTACTTATATCTCTTGATTTTCCATAAGAAACATGGTTTAAAATATTATTTTAATAAACATTTAGAATTGCTTCATGTTTCTTAATCGATTTCTTGTCCACTTGATACTAAAAACTTGCTATGTTTGAAATGTCTGCTCGTCTTCATTTTAGAAATTGCCCATAACTGGGAGGACCCACCTCCACTGTGTTACCATCCACTGAACAGAGTGGCCAGTTCAGGGCCATTAAACCCAATCGTGTTTGCCAGGTCATTCTTTTGGAATGATATCCAAGAGATGTGTAATTAACTCCCCCACTGACTGACAACAGAACGAACAATGTAATCAGTTACTTTCTATAAACACTCATCATTATTACAAGTGGTGTTTGGGGACAGACTGATGCTGCTCTGGTGGGGAAGAGCATTTTGTACTCCTTCTGCCAAGTATCATCATCTTCCTTTCCTGCTTGACATATAAGGCAATGGCTGATTTTTATCTGCTGCCTTTCAGAGTGCAAGATAAAGCTAACGAGCTTTTTTCAGGAACTGAAAGTAGGTAGTAGGAACTGGATAGAGTCTTGTTCTGTCTGAGGGCTTTTAGATATGCAGCCATGAATTATGCTAAATTTCACTGCTGTGCTTGCAGCGTCTCCAAAAGGTACACCAGAGAGGCCTGCCAATGAGTAATGCCCTTTTTTTGCTATGTAGGGAATTGTTACTTCAATGAGCAAAAATCTCAGATACATCTAATGAGAAAAGGCACTGCTGGGTCAGTACACTAGATTATCATCTCTCACAAAAGTTTAGAAAGACAGATTCTTTTGGATAAGGACAGAACAGATTGCAAACTAAAAGAAGGGATATTCATGGAGAAAACTACCGGAGGCATATTGATAATCTCACAACAGGAGCCTCAGGGGAGTATTTGCAGAAGTTTTTTGCTGTTACTGTATTTTGCTATTGGTTTATTGTAATTGAAAAAAAGTTGCACGTTATGTTGTGGACTACAAGGCCAAAGACAGTCTCAAAAACTTGAATCTGGTTGATTGAGATGGAAAGTCACCATTTTATACTTACTTTAAAAATGCTCCAGCCTGTTCTCTCAATTGTTGGATAACCAAGTCTTCATGACCACAAGCAGGATAATAGAAAACTTGCCCGATTTCTGTGTTGCATATTAAGTAGCTAGGAGTGTTTTGGGTGGGAAATACACACACATACTCCCCAAAAAAATCATCATTAACATGGAGTTATTTGGCCTTAATATTAAGAAAGTATAATACAACTACATAGATCTCTATGCTATGTCTCATCTGCAGAAATGGAAGTGTGCATGCCTTTGTGCCCATGCTGAACCTGCTTAGTGACTGCATGGTTGCTTGTATGTATACTGAGGGTGTTGTTGCATAAACCTATCTGTGACTGTTAAGTAGAAGCTTATTTATGTTTTCACCATGAAAAACCTAGAGAGTCATTGCAAATCCAGTTATAAGTTCTCCCTCACATGATGTAACTGATTATGACATATTTCCCTGTTTCAGAGAAATATCTATGGGCTTCATTAGTCAGCACTGAAAGATCTGTGTTTGAGGCTCCTAGGCACCCTTGTAGTACAAATAAGGGTAATCAACAAGCTATGGTTTTAAGTAATTGGTTTTGAAATGATCCTGATGATTCTTAAGTGCTGTGAGCTGTCAAAAAGGGGCAACATCCAACTGTGAGGATTCCCGTCATTGCTGAGCCACTGCCGATGTACCTAAATCTCTAGTGCTGCTGTAGAGAGACTGGTTCAGTGAAAGTGGTTCTGTAAACGGTCTCTGTTTTCACTTTTCAAGACCTGAAGTAGAATCAGGCTGGTGTCATATCACAGCTGTCAATAAAAATGACTCACTCACTTTGATCTTGAATCAGAGGACCTGCCCCTTTTTGTAGGAAAATAAGAATTCTCCTTCCCTTCACTCTTCTCTCCAGTCAAATAATTTTAAAATCAAATTTCCCATGTGTTTATATCTACAGGCAGATTATTTTCTTTGTGTTTTGAGTCTGTCTTGGCTGCTGTAATTACTGCAGCATGCCAAAGGGAATGCAGAATCTCCTGCCATTAACCAGAGGAAGCTATCAATGAGTTTATGTCTCAAGTGTCCTTCAATAGGAAAAGGATCTAAGTGCAGTAAAACCCTTTCAACTTTTAACATATCAATTACCACCATCTATGTACAGGAGGCATAAAGGTGTTAATGAAATCCTGGCACTTGAAGTTCATACGGAAATTCTGATTGCCTACAATGGAGCCAGTATTTCAGCTAATGTTTAAGGAGCAAACTTGGCTGTGCTGGTGGACTGGACTGGTGTCAGTCCATTCTGGTTCAGCAGAGTAGAAGATGTGGTTTTCAAAAAAAAATGTGGCTCTGTAGTCAAGAAGAAAACTTTGAAAGTTGCTTCTACTTCAGCTTCACAGAAGCTGCACGTATTCTAACAGCATAATGTATGAACTCCTTTTCCTCCATTAGTTCAGAGGGTTTTGAGTACTTTAGTTTAAAGAATTGAGGTAGTCTCTCTGAGAAGGAAAAGTTAAAATATTTTATCTACGGTGCTCTTTGCTTCGGTGAGAGACTTGCAAGAAACATTGGTTCATTTCAGTTGCTTCCCTCTATTCTCACTGGAGGCCAACTTCAGAGGAAATTGAAAATGAGACTTAAAAAGTTTATTTTCACTTACTGGGGAAGCACAACTACTGAAAAGATAAAACTGTGATGACCAACTTGGATGGAAAAAAGAGTGGAGTATTTCATATACATCAGAAAAGACCAAATTTCTATACTGTGATATTTATAATGTAGGATTTGGTTTTGAAACATCATGACTAGAGAAACAGGATAACTTGAAGTGTTTAGCTTTTGTGTTGGAGGTTTTACATAGTTTTCCTCATACCCTATTGGGGAGAATGGGTAGGTAATGGATAAAGGTCTTCCTACAAAAAGATGTTCTTTGAAGTATTCTAAGGGGGATATGTATAGTTTGGGGAGGTACAGTAGGATATTTCATCTTCATTATCAAGTAGTAATAACCCTGATGAGAGACAGACTGCTACAGAAAGATCACTTTGACAATTGAGTAAATTTTTTTCTGAGATTTTTTTTCACCTTCTCTGTCTGGTTTTTCTATGTTTGTTGGGTGGGGGTTTTTTTGTTTCAGGGTTGTTTTTTTAAAGTTTTCACTCATCCTCGAGGACGAACCAAAGAAGGATTTGTTTGTAGCCTTTTGCCACCTCATAGCACCTGCAGTTCAGAGGACTACAGGAAGTAGTCGTTGATGTTGTCTTAAGACCTCATTTCTTTGAGACGCAGTGTCGTATAAACTCTACCTATAAAAATTATTGTGGTGTTATTTTACTTTTAGAGTTAATTGGTAAGAATTTTATGACTGACTGATCTGTAATGTATTCCATTCAAATCCAACAATGAGCATTCTCCTTCTTGCCTAGCCACAAGATATCTTGTTTCACAGAAATGCAAGGAAAAGCCATCCAGGAGAGTTTTCTGTTCAGAATTTTAGCCATTCTTGTTCAGTACTGTTACCCTAACACGTAGCTAGGGACTACAAGCAATTAATGGACAAAGAGAGTTCTCTTCCTTGAAAGGTATCCCTTCCACCCCTTATTGAGTGTCAGGGGACACATACCGAAGCAAAAACAGATAAAAATCTCCCTTTTGATGCGACACATGAACTAAGATCTCACCGGGATCAGAGCCAGATCAGGGTAGGGAGTCTCGTATTCAAGGGATTTGACTGCTCTGGGTTGCTGCCTTTATGACTGTCTGGCGCTTCTGCTGGCACAGAGCAGCTGGAGTGTGGGCCAAGGATTTGGTTTTCTCTCCCACCCAGGCCAGTATCTTTTGGTCACAAGTTATCCAAGTGTTTTAAGTTAAGTAAGATCTTAGGTTGTCAGGAAGGCTGTCTAACACTCTACCTCTCCAACAAAGTGGCAAGGTAGTACCAGCACAAGCCATGCTAACATTTCATAACTGGACTTTGAACATACACACAGCTGGAGAAACTCAGGCTGGCAAGACTGGGAATTTTCAATTTTTTTACTGGCTTTGTGCATGCTATAATCTATGGTGTCTGGCTACTTGAGGGAAATTTAAGTGTATTATTTTCAAGAAGTACATTTCCACGGTCTGGCTGTCAGTTGCCTGCTGATAGGATTTAGTCAGGAGATTCACTGCCAGTCTTTTAGAAACTAACCTTCAGAGCAGGTTTTGGGCTTATTCATAGATTGCAAGGTTAGGTTCCACATTTCTCCATCATCCATACCCAAAGGTGCTGTATATAATAGTTCTCTCATTATGAAAACCTAATGGGGACAAACCACTTCAAGCATTTCTCAGAAGGTGTACGGGGAAAATAACCTCAGTATCTGCAGACATCCACACACAAACACATTCTTACTGTAGCCGGTCTTTTCTCTTACTTAGTTCTTGTAGTTAAAGCTAGATAGGACGATGACTATGGGAAGAATTATTTTATGATAATTGTACTGGAATTTTTTGGCTCTAGTACTGAGACTTAGAAAAAGTCTCAATAAAATCAGAAATCGTGCAAGTGAGTTCTTGCTCCTGCAGAGGTAGCAAGATTAATCTAGCTGTCGTCTGGGAAGCATTAGGAAAATCAGCCAGAGAAGCCTGTGCTGTTGTAGCTCCAGTGCCAATGCAATCTTTCTTGAATGCCCTTTGTAGCAAGAGTATTGGCAAAATCTAATCTTGGTGAAAAAACTGAAATTAAACCAGGGAAAATTTCCATCGGCATCCACCCAAGATATCTTTTTCTTTTTAAAATGGACCTTTCTTCAGTGAAAGGTTCAATTTCAGCCTGGAAAGAAATGTTTCATTTTGCACTATTTACAAGAAAAGCTGAAGGAATGAAGATGTGGATACCCAGAAGTGATCCTCTGATGTCACCTTAACAGAGTCTACCAGTTAGCTCTACTAAGAATAGCAAGTGTTCCCTGTCCCTACACTCAGCAGGTGTTTTGGAGAGGAAGATAGGGTCATGCAGGGATGAAAGATGTTCTCCGCCCAGAGATGTTCTCCATTCCAGTCAGTGCTATTCCATTACCATGCAGCATTAGCAGAGGTTTTTAGTCCTCATATTTGAGCTTTCAAGCAGTAGGTAGGAGACTGAATTCTTTCACCAGTTATCTGAACGCTGATTTACCAGCATTCAAAATTAGGTGTGTGGAAAGCCTCCTTAAATTAATGAGACTTTTGATAAAGTGTAAGTACACTGTTAATCATCCACTTAAGCAGCCTCTAAGAGTACAGACCCAAAGAACACATTAAGGTTTGCCTAAAGATAAAGGATGATTTACATTATGGAAGATTTGATTTGTAAAGCATATGGGGCCTTTTTTAAAAAAAAAAGAAGAGAGAGACCAAAAAACCCTTTAAATCCTTTAAAGTATTTCACAGGAAAATAATACTTTGGTTATCACCTCTGGTCTTTAGCTGATTATGGATTATTTGTAAAGATCCTTCCCTGCTTATTTGATCTGTTTGAGTGGGTTTTATAAAAATGTCTGCACCGAAGTGTTTATATGTTTCAGCAATGCTTTTCATGTAGATTTGAAATGCAGGATCATTACTGTGTACAACATGTTTTTCAGACAGTAACAATTAATTTCTATAGCCAGATGTGAAACTCAGGGGAAAAAAAAGAAGTCATAATGGATGTACTTGCAGGAATCCCCTTTCTCCCTTAGCTGTAATTGAACAAATGGCACTGGGATAATACTGTAATTGTTTGCCTTTTCCATGAAGCCAATATGAAGATTAAAGTACCATCTGGCTTTCTGAAAACTGAAGTTAGAAAACCTCTAGCTTGAAAGAAAAAGCAGTTGGATCCCTGTTGAGTGGACATTTTATATGTAATTTAACTTCGTTCATCTCCACTCAAAGTTCTAACCACAAATAAGCACTCAGAGCTTTTCTCTCTTCATAAGAGGCAGCACCCTAATAGAAATTTTTCAAAGTACCTTCTCCTGGAGGACTCTGATAACCTTGGGTCTATTCGTGTATTTATGCTCCAATTACGTTTAAAGACGGAGCCTGAAAAGTAAATCTGGTTGGATAATTTCATAATAAGGGGTTTTTTTTTTTTTCCTTTTTCTTTGTGAAATAGTAACCTTTTCAAAAATATTGGTTTAAAAGTTTCCAGCATAACTAAAACTTCACTTTTTGCACATTTATAACAATTTTGCTATGGCATTTTGACAAATCTTTTTACTTAGTATTACTTTTAGGATCTTAAGTAATTTTTGCAACCATTACAGAAAAAAAAAATTTAAGTTGTGCTTCATCTGTGAAATCCATTTTTTCATTAAATATTTATAAAGTAATTTCAATAAAAAATGAGCGTTTTATATTAGCAAGAAATTTCACAGAAAAAAATAAAATGAAGCTGTTTCAAGCTCTATGAAACAAAATTGGTTTCAGGGATTTTTTTGTAAATTAAATTAGTTTTTCTTGGATTTTTTTTCTTGTTACCAGCTCATCAAAAAATTTCTGTGGATAATAAACAGAAAGTAATTTTTAGGGAAGATTTCATCTGAAAGAATACTCCAGGACTGTTAGTGTTGAAAATACTGTGTCTAGTTTTTTTCCAGGCAGCACTACCACTATCAGAATCAGAAACCCACTTTAATTTGATTACTTTTGTAAAAAATTTAGCCTATAAACAGACACATGCAGGAACTGCCCCTTTTTTCCCTCTATCCACTCCCTCAATATCAAAGCTGCTAAAAAGGTATCTCCAGGTCTTAGAGCAAAATATTTTCACATTTTGATCTGGAGAGCTTCCTTTAGTCAGGGATTCCTGCATTTAAAAAAAAAAAAGAGCAAGTAAAATAGCAAGTGACAGGATGGTCCAAATCTCAAGCTTTCTAGAGTCTTTCCCCCTCTCGCAGAAGGGATTGTCCACCTGCCATCTTTGACTGGATTATTTGGGCTGGTTAGAAAGCATAACTGGTGGACAGGAAGTCTGTTTTAATAAAGTGCTTTTTTGGAAATATTCAAAACTCAAAATCCAATGGACAGCCGCTGATTTCAGTTTCCTTCTGCGTGAACTCAGTGCCCCTTTGGACCAAGCAAACTTCAAATGGCTTGAGGAGTCTTTGAGGAGCAAACCTTGCTCTTCCTCTTGTGTTGTCTGACCTCCAGTGCTGGGTCAAAAGTACTGAGCCTCACTGAGACAAAGAAGCTGGATAAAACCCACTGTTGTTACCCTCAGAACCACCTGATAGCAATATATCAGTGCACTCCTCGTGTGACAGTGCAGATGGCTTTGATGGATTTCTGCTTTTAAAAATACCTAAAAGATACTTTTTAGCAGGAAATTTTCAGTAAAGGCCTCTTGATTCAGTCAATGTATGTGACCTTTATCTAGAGAGAACATAAGGCTGAATTTGGGATTTTGCTGTTTAAAGTTTTGAGCCCCTTTGTTGTCTTTGGAGCAATTTTAAAATTACAATTTAGCAAAGCCTGTAGTTACTGCTGTGTGCTTCAGTCTTGGCTAGCTGAGTTGTATTTAGCAAAATCTGTAAAATAAAATTCTCAAAGCTCAAAGTCATTGAGATATTCATCTTTATGCATGAATTTAGGAAAGACTACCAGTGAGGTTTGGTTTGAATAGTCACTGTTGAGCAACACTTGGAAACAGTCAAGATATGAGCACCAAACACTGATGTGTATAATTTCAAAGCCATTTCAGAAAATTGTCTGTAACTATTGTCTCACCTTCACTGACTGTAAAAATGAGAATGGTAATGTTTGCCCAAGGCAACCAGGGTTTTGAATATTAATTTATATTTGTCAAGCATGTCAATGAGGTAAGTCAGGACACCATTTGACCATGAATATGCAAATACACATAATCCTGTATTTTCACACCTAGCAAAAAGATGTAGAAAAGAAATCCTTTCTTTCTGAGATCCATGAACTTTTCATTAGGCAAACTCCAAAACACAGAATTATCAGCAGCAAGCTGTGTTGAGATTCCACTTGCTGTTTGATTTTGATCAAAACAAGAATATGGTTTTAATATGCCTTGTGATTTCCTTTTACCTAAAACTCTCCAGCCAGTTTATATCATAATTTCTCCTGTAATATTTTTCAATAAAACTTCTTTTCTGTCTGAAGAAAAATGTGCTGTTTTTTCCCCCTTTGTCTCCCCAGTGCATAGTTTGGGACTGGGATTCCAACGGAAAGCATGACTTCATTGGAGAATTTAGCTCGACTTTCAAGGAAATGCGAGGAGCTATGGAGGGAAGACAGGTAAGTAGAAACCACCCAAGAAATCTCAATATGTAAACTCTGTAGAGCAGTGTTGCCCAGACAATCCTGTCATAAAGCGGGTGGCATTGCCTCATCATCTCCCAGAATGTAGTTGTGTTGACCTCTCCCATAGGTTTTACTGTTACCCGGACACAATAATCTGAAAATGCAAAAAAAATTTGTTCCTGTACTTTCATGCCTGAAATACTTAAGGTCTTTTCCTAGTTCCCATTCCACAGGCATTTCTTTCTGCTAAGATTTATTTCCTTTGAGCCCAAGCACATGGTTTCCATGAGGTGCTGTGCCGCAAGGCAGATGCCCATTCTGGCTACTCAAAGCATTTCCCTACTGGCCTAGAGGCCTCTAGTGGGTGAGGGTCATCCTCCATCTTTCTCCATTTCTCATGTGCTGCATTCATTGCAGCCAGCTTTAACTAGAACTCATCATGATGAAACTAATTGGTTTTCTAAGTATTTAATAATTTGCAGTCCTAAGGGAAAATGAAATTGTTAGCTTATCAATAATTTCACTTCTTTATGTCAGCCTGATCTTTTCAAATTGCAGTTGATAGTAATTATTTAATATGACAAGTGATTTGGCATATCTAATTCCAGAAATTGTCATTTTCTATTATTACTTACTTCTAAAGGTGTTAGTTTTGATAAATTCTCTGAGGGGGAGTTAAAAATGTTGATCCTGCAGATAATTCGTATTCATTGTTCCACTGTTGTTGCGATCTCAGCCCAAAACACAACTGCCTAATAAGCTTTATCTGGACTTTATATTAAGGTTCTGTTTAGAACGTATTAGTAAAAATCTAACACAGAGTCAGAAGGTGTTTGATAAATGGTAAGCACTCAGTCTGTGCCATACGTCGAGAAACATTTATGGCTCTTCTAGATGTTTTCTATTGAAGTCCTTAGAATACACTAAAGTTTGGCAAATGCTGCTCATGGGTGAAAAATACTGCTGATATGTATCAGTCATTTATTAGTCCATTATAAATAACTTCTGAACACAACCTGAGTGTAAATGAAACCGTGTTTTGCTCTCTCAAATCAAGTCACAGGATCAAAATTTTTATCAAACAAAATTTAAGTGTAAATAAAGAGGTAAACAATTCCCAGAATTAATAAAATTAACAAGGGCAGTGATGGGACAACACTCCAAATTTGTATACAAATACCTGTATACAGGCTCAGGAAGGGACTGTGTGAGAGTGGAAAAGGATGTGTACTTTCAATGTAAATGTCTTAAAACCACATCATGGTCCTTCCCAGGAGACATCTTGTTGGCCAAGACAAGAACCTTGTAGTCGGAGCCAGGAAGGGCTCTGCAGGATGATGTATTCTTTATTATGATGGAGAAACAATGTGGTTTTTTTCATCCTCAGCTAGCAAAAAAGGATAATTACTCTTTCACAGGCATAAGAAGTTAACACAGCCATTTGTTGCTTCTTGTTCTAAGTTGTCACTGCGGGGTCAGAGTGCTGTCCGGAAATGTTTTGATGTTGCCCTATGCTGTAAGTGGCTGAATCTTACTCTTGCAATGGGCCTGCCATGTGCCACTCTGCAGCTTGTCTTTTACCTGTAACCTTTTACCTGCAATCTTCCTCCACACACCTAAGGCATTTTGCCTTTTTTTCTTCCTTGTTCCTCTCTTTCTGTTGTGGCTATGTAGTTATCCTGTGGGCTTGCATCTGCAAAACCCTGCTGCTGGCATAGATAATTCTCATGGGACACAGTTACCAATGTGGGATTCAGTTTCCTTTCTCCTCTTTTCTAATCCTTATTTTGTAGCCTATTCTAGAGGAAAACAAGATTGAGTGGGTAAGACAGTAAGTATTAGTCATTTAAGTGGCTGATAAATAGTGGTACAAAAATATAAATGCCCATGCTTGATGGCTCTTGCTCCTGATGAAATCAGGCTTTGGTGAGCAGTAATAGCGTGATAGACAAGCACAAGCAGTAGGAGTTTGAGCAGGTCCTGGTGGAGATGACATACTTATGGAAAAAAAAACTATGATCACATGTTGAACATGAGAGGTCAATTGTGTGGGAAGCCATGTCACTTGGCTGGAGCCAGAATGCAATTTCCCTTTCCCTTTCTCTCTCTCCCTCCCTGTCCCTCCCTCATCCTATCTCATTTTTCTCTATTCTGCAGAAAGAACTATTGCTGCTAAAGACAATATATGCCATTGTCTGTGGACCCCATAAAAACATCTTAGTGCATAGTTTCTGTCAACAGCCTTTGATGTTGATATTAAGTAATGTGATTAGCAGTTGTCAGTTCTTTTCTTTAGTTTTAGTCTCCCTAAAGAAAAAGCATGTGCAATGGAGCGTTTACTTTGAATAAAGAGATTATAGTGAACCTTGAGGAAATTATAGAGAAGGAAGGTGTTTTGCCTTCAAGTAGATGTGTTGCGAGCTATTTCTGATAAGGAAGGCCACATCAGAGAAATGTAATTATGTGTGGGTAGAGACACATAGTTCTGTGTTCCTACAAGAGACCCTTTCACAGCCTCAGACCAGAAAACGTTGTTTTCCATGTAACACTCCTTTCAGTCAGAGGGGTAAAACTATATCTTTCAGCCCCAGTGTTAACATTTTTTCACAAAGCATCGCAACAGTGAGTGTCAAGTGTCGAAGACGAGGACCAAAACCTGGAACTTCATCTCAGATGCTTTGGAAGCCCAAGTAAAGAGCAGAGCTCAGGTCTGACATCCTTATTTGAGTTGCTAAGGAGATGCAGTGTAGCTTCTTGTTCGGGTTATATTTTCTTTTGTGCAGTAGACTTTACAGCCAGCTACAGTACACTGCTATAGTTCTGTCAAAAGATAATCAAAACACCTTAGTGATTCTCAGCCAGGGTTTTTCACTTTCCCAGGAAACTGGAGAGAATTGGAAGAAACATCCATCACTGATAGGGAATCCAGGAACTTTGCTTAAGCTTCAGCTGCAAATCTGTGTGGTTTTAAAGGAGGCTACACCAGTGGCACAGATCTCCATCTCTGCCCATCAGCATCATCTGTATTGGTTGGAATCAGCAGCACAAGTTGTCATAAATGCATTATGCAGTGAGTGTGGGAGTACTGTAGTTCATGCTGGTGAGCAGGATGGACTGTGTGGCCTCTGTGAACTGCTAGTGCTTCTCACCATTTCACCAGCTCACCTCATCTCTGGAGGAGTTGACAAGGATGCTGAAGTTGCCTTTTAATTGTACGTAGTTCATCCTTCAGAAAGCACAGAGCATTCTGACCCATTCTTCAACCTTCCCCTCTAAAAGTAAAGATATTTTTGTCTTGTAACCAATCTATCAACTGCTACAGAACCACTTGAGATGGACGGAATGGATATGTGTCACCTGCTTGCTTACAGGAGGTGGTGGTGCTTCTAAGACTGTTCCATCCCTGGGCTGTGTACTGAGTATCCTGAGTTTTGAGTATCAGCCTTGGATGAGCTTACAGTCAGCTTGCTGGCTTGCCTTGGCTGTGAGATTTCTCAGAAATGTGTGTTTGAGACCAGGCATCATTTAGATAAATACTGTGAATCTAGCACTGGCATCTTCTGAGTGGTTAAACCAGGACTGTGTGAAGAGAAGAGAACATTCCTTACCTGAATGAGGTCACTTGTTTTGATCAGAAGTGGCATAAGTTGTTTATGAATTTGTTTTCTGAATGTAGTATGTCTTGGGTGAGATCCACAAATCTTGAATTATGACTCCTTCAGAGGTGCTTCTCCATGACTGAGAGGACTGAATTCTGGGAAAACTTGCTGGTCTTCTGTTTTAAGAGGACTTTTTGATCATGAACAATCTCAGGATAATAACTTTATGTGTTTCTGTTCCATAAAAATTACCTTATGGTCATAGACTGTTATGTTCTGACACCTAGCCTGTTTTCATACTGACCGCCAATAAAAAATGGCACAAAGACGTCCTCTTGTTCGAATGCACATCTGAAGCAGCCATTCCAGGGACCATGGTTTAGTGGTGAACTTGGTGGTGCTGGGTTAACAGGTGGACCTGATGATCCTAGAGGTCTCTTCCATCCTGTGATTCTTGGTTTCTAAATCTTCTGTTTACACTTTCCACCATTCCAAACTTCATTATTACTCCTTCACCATAATCTTGACACAAAAAAAAACCCCACAGTAACAATAAGTCTGTCCCTATTTATGATATCTTTTTAAGTGAAATACTAATAAATACTCTGAGTTTATTGTGTCTTAGGATTTCTTCCAAGAATATATAAAATACATGTTTTTAATGTGTGTGTACAGTGGCAGTTTTTAAGGTGCTCTAATATTAATCTATCAAGCATATTTAAACAGGACCAGAAGAAGCTTGAGATTATATAAATACTATTAAGCTTATCATAGCTGGAAGGAGAAATACGCTACTAATGAGGAAAAAAAAAGTCACTCTTTTTTTTTTTTTTTTTTTTTTTTTTTTTCCCTAAATCAAGGCAATAAAGCCAGAGGGATTTGAGAGGAAAAAAAATCGGGGAAATCACCTGGATTCCCATGCAGCACAGGAGTTACATAAGGGAAAAACCTGTTCCTGTATTACATAAAAAATGGACATGTGTGCATTTGCAGACGCACAAAAGGGAAGAGGAGGAAGAAACCCTGATGTACTTCCCATCTCCACTGACATTTCCACAAGTTCAGGGTGTCATTAGGGAGGGCCTTTGCATCTGGTAGCTCTTCAGATGACTGTGCACAGTGAGACCTTTAAGCTCTTGGTAATGGGCCAAGGCATTTATTGACACCAGTGGACAATTCCATGAGTAGTTTTATCAGGAGACAGCCCAGTTCACCCTGGACTGTCTGCAACACCAGCAGCTGCTGCTGGCCCCAGACAGGGCAGCAGAGGCTTCAGCAGAGGGTGCAGCCACACCAGGCACCTGGCAAATCCCTGTGAGGAGGCAACTGGTGGTATAGCCTCAGAAGCACAGGGGAGGCTGGGGACCTTAGCTGGGGAAACAAGAAATGCTTTAATTTCCACTTCATTCCCCAGGGGCAAGTTTCCAGAGGAAATCTCTGATAGTGATTAAAAGCAGCTCTCCTCCCATGGTGGATGTATTTCTGGGACAGAAAGAGGAAAAAAAAAACAACAAAACAATCCTGTCCTCTTGCCTAGAGGGATGGCAGGAATAAAGTAGCCTTTCATGCCGGAGGAGACTCAGTTCACTTAAAAGTGGCTTGTTTTTCTTGAGGCATCAGAAAGAGACAGTGCAGGATATAATGCTGCCTGCTATCGATTGGGGTTTCTGCCCCATCCTTTAGACCGTGGTGCCTCCTTTGTCATTTACGAACTGCGCAATTTTTTGCAGCAGCTGAACAGGAAGGAAGAAGAGAGAAACCAAAGAAGTGCAAGGGAGGCACAAGCTATGCCACAAGCATACAACAAGCAACACAAGCTCTCTAGCCCTTTTCTCACAGGCCTACCCAATGTCCTCGTGTGCAAGCACTGTCCCAGAGAAAGCAACTGCTATCATTTGTCTTGCCTTGGGGTACATGAAGCTCTCCTGACGTCTTCAGTTCTTTCTCTGAATAGCTTGTGCCACATACTGTCCAAATTTTGGTACTACAATGGTTGCCTTCATTTAGTCACCTCCACTTCCCTTTGCTGGTGTGTGGCATAAGTGGTTGCATTGTTTGCTTTTCTCTCTCTTCTGAGGGTTTTGTAAGAGAAGGAGTAAGAATGTTTGGAAAGACAGTATCCTTCACTGCAAAGAGTAACATCTCCCACTGAGGGATCTGTGTCTCCTTATCACAGGCACAAGAGGATTGGGACCTTCCAAGTGTCAACATTAGTTCACTGACTCTCACTGAAAAATAGCCGAATGGAGTTTGTTCAGAAATTCTCCACACAGTGGTTTAAATTTAAGTGTATAAAAAAACCACCAACACAGAATAGTCTTGGGAGTCCATTACCAACATTTGCAACATTACTTAAATTAACAGTAGATAGTTTAAAACCAGGCTGCTTTCTGTTTCAGATTCTCTGTGTTGTTTGACAGGGAAAGAGCTTGCACAGCCCAGAGCTGTCAGGCATTTGGAGGAAATGCTAAGTGACTTTCAGAATGATGAACCCAAACTTCACAATGTTTACCGTTAGTGTCAGATTGCAGACTATTGCATTAGCTTCCTCTCAACTGAAAAGTTAATTTAAGAGCAAAAAAGGATCGATAAAAAACAATGTCAGATACCAAATCAATACTGGGAATGTAGGAACAGACTGGAAATTGAGGTTGGCCTCAACAGTGCAAGCAAAATATTTGAGAATTGTTTCTTGTTATTACTTACCTGCTTAGAGCTGTATTCTGAACTTTGTTCTCATTATGAGAGCTGGATATATAGTAAGATCTGTATAGGAAATTTCCTTCAATTGATGCTTATTACATCTTTAGCTTGAGCTGTGGGAATTGCCAAGGTCAGAACTGGATCTTGGTGGGTAAGTGAAGATTGAGTTTTATGTAAAACAGTCTCATTGGCTTTTTTAAGCCTATGAACTGGGAAATGTCTTCTCTCTCCTCTCTTATTCCCTTCTCTTCTTTATACTATCATCAACTGATTTAATAAGTGCAAAATTGTTCTTTCTTTCTGTTTTCCTATGTTCTGTAAATTTTCTGATCTTTCCTTTGCTTTATTATCCACATAAGCCAATAATGTTAGTGACTTGCACATAGAATATTTAAATGAGCTTTAGGTAGTTACTGGGAATTGTTATCCATACATCTCAAAATGCTTTGCAAGGTAGGTGAACATTCATAATTGCATTTTACAGTTAGCAAAGGGAAGCTGAGAGATTTTTTTCTCCCCTGAAGTAATGTTTTATGCCACTTCAGTCCTTATTTATTGTAAACTTTTTCCATAAATGAATACCATGAAAAACATTTTTTCAGGCTTAAATAATCCTTTCGGGAGGAGAGAAATTATGTGCATAGTATATGGCTTCATATAGGTCAGGCCTTGTTTAAATATTCACATTGGAAAAATATTCATGTTGGAGGATGCTAAAATTAAGGAGGTTCACCTTGGATGTTCAGGGGAAAGCTACTAGACCTCTCCAGTGTATTTCAGTGTCAAAGGGAGGAACGCAAATCCTGTCTCCTGTTTTTTCTTTCTATTTGATCTACTACAGTGTATGTATAACATACAGACAGCATGATTTCTCTGTAGGAATGCTTCCAGTAAGTGCAGAGACAACTGTGTGTTAAACCATTTTGCCTGACAGCAACCTATCAAGATGGGAGTGGGCAGTGCTTTTGCCCTGCTCTCAGACCCAAATATGCACTTATTGCACTCCAGAGCTGTGTCACAGAACACTCTCTTTGCTCGGAGAGAAAGGCTTTTATTTCTTGAGCCTGACTGCTTCTCTTGAGTAGAGAAGAAATGTTTACGGAGGATTTCCCCTGAACATTAGGGCCTGTATCTGCCTATCTTCTCAGTTGGAAAATTCGTTTCACAAGATGAATAACTGAGCTGTGGGCTAGCTGGGAGGGCAAGCAAATGTGCTTCCTGCAGTTGGAACTTTTTTTGTCTTTTCCCATTCTTCTCTCTGTCACCTGTCTCCATTTCACAGTGATGAAAATACCCCTCCTCTCCTATGCAGAAATGGTCTCATATTGCTCCAAACCCATATGTTTTGCCTTCCCTTTTTTTGATGTTTGACAGAATCTCTAAGTCTGGAATACTTCAGAGACATCCAAATAATTGCTGTTAGGCAGTGGTTTGAAGCTTGATGAAATTTCTGGGGCTGAGCATAAAGTAAAAATAGGTTTTGGTGCTCAAACACTTTGCTAGGACACATCACATATGTATCTCACTATAGACAAAGTATTTTAACACTTGAGAAAGGTTTTCATTGTAGGCGAAACACTGTAAAACTTATGTTTCATTTCAAAATGAAATGAAATCTCATAATGGAGATTTGGAGATAATAGTTAATTCTGATTCCTTTTGGAACTGTATTTCTTTCTGTTACCCAGCATTACATGTTTTGTCCCCACACTTGGAAACAGGTCTCTGAAGGAGAATAGTCATGTTATTAACCTTATTAACAGCATATTACAGATAAAAATCTGTATATACAAATGCCAATAGACACTTGCATGTACAAATGTACATTTTACTCTTGCAGTAAGAGGCATGAATAATATTGTAGACATTAGAGGTGAGAGTCTGAAAGCTTGGCCTTATCACTCTGCCTGAAACCAGAGGAAGGCAGAACATTTCAAGTGGAAACAATTAAGAATCTGGGAGATGTTATGATGAGAACAAGGAGATGTGTTTCAGTAACAAGGTAGGATTGTTTTGTTGTAAAATTGACTATCTGTAAATAAAACTATGAAAAAAAATTCAAAAAGAGATTTTGATATATTCTTAGGGATAAATTTCAAATGTATCAGTAGTTAGCTCCATCTTTATGAATGTTTTACTGATTTTCTTAACTTTTTATTTTGCTATCAGACTTAAAGGAGAAAGCAAGATGATTGCTGACCAAAATTTTTCCAATTGTGAGTTTAATTCAAAACTCAGTGTTACTGGGACAACAGTTTTGTAGTTAATACAATGCATCAGGTTGCTCTCTGCAGTATTTTAATTTGTATTAAGTTCCTTCTTTTTTTGTCCTCTTAAATGATCTCAAAAGATCCTCAATCTTGCTTATGTAACACCTGAAACTACAAGACTGGAAGATGACAACAAATTAATCTGGATGTCTCCCTTAGTGCCATGTCCACATGTATATGTTCAAAGACTGATGTTTGCCCTGGGCCTTTTTCTATTAACTATTTTCTACATAGTTAACAGTTTTCATTTTTTTCCTCTCTGTGCACCATTATCTGTTATGATTTAGTCAGCTGTGGAAATCAGGCAGTGCAGTTTTTGTTAATTATTCAATCTGTATGTAAAATTTTCCTGCAGGGAGTGACTGCTATTTTTTTCACAGGTACAATGGGAATGCATTAACCCAAAGTACAAAGCAAAGAAGAAGAACTACAAGAACTCAGGCATTGTCATCCTTAACCAGTGCAAGGTAAATATGTGTTTTGCTCTTTGTCTGTTTATTTACTAAGCTCTCAGTGATCTATTTTAATGGTGCTTGGAACAAAGTGGAACTGTCTGTAGAACAGCAATGGAAACTATCCCCCACAAAAAAGGCAAGATTTGAATCTCAAAAGTAAGTCTGCTGTCCTCAACTCTCATTACATTTCTCTTGCCCTGTCCCTGCAATTGTACAATGGAAAAGATGATACTGATCTCTAACACCTAAAGACTTGCCAACTTTGTGTGCATCCCTTTTAATCCTTCCATTATTTCTACAAAATTGCTCTTGTTCCTCCTAAACCAACAGCAAAATTTCCACTGACTTCCCACTGATAAGTTGGTTCTAATTTTTATGTGAATTTTCCTTTCTGTAGGTTTAGAATTTTGATATTTTTTCTGTTTATAGTTTTGTTTCTGTTTCAAACTGTATTTAATGATTTCTTCCTTTACCTTATTTTCAATTGGTCCCTCTCCTATTTCCAATTTTTTTTTCAGGCCGTTCTCTTGTGTTTTATCAGTACACAGCTAAGTTGAATGTCTTGCTTTCTTGTTTGCAGATACACAAGATGCATTCTTTCTTAGATTATATCATGGGAGGCTGCCAAATACAGTTTACAGTAAGTGTCTTACTTCTCTAACTTGTTTTGAAGAAAGGGAATCCCCTTAGATACCAATTCATTATTTTCAGGGAAGTGATTCTTACATGCCATTCCTTGGTAAATTATTAAGTTCTTCGTGCAAAATGTATTAAGGGCCAGTCTTCCTTTCCAGAATGAGTCCTCCATTAAAGCAAATTATTTCCTCTGAAACGGTGCCATACAGAAAGTCACACACAGGGAGATCCAGCCAGGGACCTTTCTCTGTCAGCCTGGGGTAAATGCTGGTGCTTCATATCTCAGCTGTAGCTAACAAGTAAGATGGCACTACAAGGGGACACAGTTCTAATTCAGAGTGCCCTCAGAAGCTATTCCATTCAAGGAACAGGGTGTAAAAGGATTTGCAGGGCTCTTCGTAAACAGAAATACAGTTTTTTGCATTTCCAGTTAATAAATTTAGAAACATTTAATGATGTGAGAGTTTGATCTTTTTTTGCATCATGTGTCTAAAAATTAATATACTTAATAAAATGTATAATGATATATCAGTTTTTCCCATAGCATAGGAATACAGATTGTGGCTCAGTTCCAATCTGATTTATGTGACTTCTAATTCATGCCAGCTAAAGGGCTAAAATCTAATGCACCAAGGTAATATTTTTCTGCTGGAGATCTTCTCTTTTCCTGTAGCATCCTGCCCTATTTCTGCTCCCACATATGAAATAGCAGACATTGGATGCTACTGAAATGTTCCGTTTCACATTTTCCAGACAAGCCTTCATTTTCCAAAAAGATTTGACAAAAAAAAAAGTTTTTTTGTTGTACCAGAAAGTTCCAGCAGCAGCTATAGACAGCAGTGGGTTGTCTTCTTGTGTACAGATTAGCTTTTTTGGGTGTTAAGCATGGACTTTGCCTGTATGCATCACAAAGTCATTGGGTAACACCCAGAACTGAGGACTCTGTTCTGTTTCTGAAGGAAATACCTTCTGCAGTGGACAAAGATCTTTATAGTTGTCTTCTCTCATATGAAGCATACTGTGTAATTACCTCTCTGCCTTACCCAGCTACTTCTTCTTTTATCCCCACATGTCTGCAATGCACATTTCTCCTTCAAGTTTGAAACTTGGCAATCATAGAAACCCCTTTAATTTATCTTTTCTGACATTTCCTCTCTAAAATATGACTGGAAGAACTCAATTATCAACTGTGTTCAAGGTCGTTATCAGAAAGATACTAATCTCTTCCCGTAATGTTTGAAAGCCTTTTCTAATCAGAACATGTGCTTAGGCATGTGCAAAGACAGGTTAATATGCATTTCCCACAACTCCAGCTCGAGAACAGGAGCACTGCCATCATTAGAAAGTGTTTAGGGATTTACATATTGAAGTTACAGCTGTGCTTTTCAAACTCTCTTTGATTCCTCCTAGCTCTTTTCCAATGGAAGAGGGAGTTCTTACTCAGTGCAAGGAAGGGTTATGGCAATTTGCTTGCCTTTTATTTGCTTGTCACAGGTTTTCTACTAGTAGGCTGTGAAACACAAGTTTAAAAGTGGTGGCACAAATGGGTTAAAGTGGAGTATCTCTTTTACTAGATTTTACTATATTTCATTTTACTGAAATGAAACAAAACAATTGGTAATAGCTTAAGTAAGCTCATCTGCAAGGATGGGCAGTGAGGACATAAAGGAAATGACAGATTCATTATACTGTGAACCACAGAGATCCCTGAATTACCGTTGCCCTCAATGGTAAAGCATTGTGTAAACTCATCACTATCAGTTTTCAACCTGTGTGGACCCAGGGTAAGACCTTGTGACATCTCTATATCTATAGCTGTCTGCATGCATAACCTAGTGGTTCTACCTAAACATCGTCACAAACTGGCTCTCCACATATTTTCCTTCACTTTTCTTTCACCAGTCCTTGGTATGATTGCGCAGACTGGTTGTGAGATGTGGTGTTGTTTTCCGAAATGAATTCTCCAGTGGTCACTGAAAAAAAAGGGTGCACACTACTGGGGAGATACTCCATTCTCCCTTGCTTTCTACATGCATCATAAAATCTCCTCTTCACATAGTCCTAATTTGATTAATTCGGACCACTGAAACAGAGGAGGCCTTGGACTTTCCTGGATTTCGATTTTTTTAAACTGTAGTAGATTTGGAATTGTTTGAAACTCTCCCGATACGTGTATTGTTGTTGTCATTGTCCTAATATTAATGACATTCCTGTTGAGCTCATGCTGTGTACAGGCAGTATGATACAACTGTGATTTGAAAGGGCACTTGCTGAGGGAGGGAAACTGGGATGCTAAACACACATTTGATAACAAAAAGCTGTAGTATGATGTACCTGCTAATTTAAGGCACTAATGAAAGCCTTGGTAACATCATGCTGTGTGTTCTTGGGATGCTTTGTACCTTGATTGTAGAAACATGGTTTGTAGTTAGAAAGAATATCTCTGAGAAATGAAAGTAAACTTTTCCTTCACTTTAAAAACAGTTATTAAGAAGCTTTGATCTATAGAGATCAACAGTGCTGATTCCAGCCCTCTATTTTTATGCCCAAACACTGTATCTCTTATCAGACAATGTACCCTGCTGCAGAAGAAATGTTCAGAGGTTGGCAGTGCAAATGGGTCTGTAGTCAGAAGATATTTCCATCACTTTAGGAAATACGGCAGAAAGGGTGTGTAACATGCATAAAAGGAACTGTAATAGAAAGATATATTGGACAGATGCTCTCTCAGGCAGGTCACGGTATTGGGCAGCCTGATTTGTTGCTGACAGATCTAGCAGGAGGTCCCAGATATGTAGGTTGTTTTGAGTCTAGTGAAAATCACTCTTTTATGAGTCTGAGGAAAAAAAAAGAAGCTGGTACTGAGTGTAGTTATTGCTCTGTTATGCTCTTATTTAGCTGAGGGAAGATGACTGGTACATTGGAACGGATACATTTAAAGATACACTGATAAAAATCAAATGTACGCACTGTAAAAGATTCCTTCTTTGCTGCCCAAAGATAAGCTCAGTTGTGATATTAACATAACTTCTGTCATATATTAACTTATTTTTACAAATCCTTATCTGATGTATTTGCACAAGACCTTGGTATTGTTGAGTAATGCTAAAGGAGCAGAGCTCTGCATTGTTATTTTGGAATCATGGCAATTTACAGCTTTCATCTTTCTTATAAGTCCTCCCTGTGGGAGTCAAACAGATTTGGATCAAATTCGAGCACACTGCATCCAAGTACAAATATTCATAAATTCTTCATCATAGGAAATGGGATTTTTTTTTTTACTTATCAGCAGACCTCTACTGCAAGGACCATTTCCAAAAGGAAGCTTGTTCCAGGAAGTGTTTTTTTGCTTTCCCAAACACTAGCCACAGGCTTTTTTCCAAGCTCATGAAACCCACTCTTTATTCCTACTCTGTATTCTTGTTTTCATTTTCAAAGCAGTTAGCCATAAAGGAAGACTTGTCCAGTTCTGTTTGATGTGTCACTAAAATCTTGTTAATGTGTTTTAGTGTTTTGAGATTATCAGTAAAAACACCTACTTTTAACAATTTTACAGGAATCCCCTTTGTTTCCCTATCATACAGTGGCATTTTGGCGCCTTCTATAATCAAATAAAGGTTGAATTAATATCAGAGAAAATATCCTTATTTTTAAGAAAATACTCATACCTTGAATAAGATTTTTTACAAATAATTTTCCCAAAACTAAGCTAGTCCATACAAGCATCCATAGATTTATCTTGGATTTCACAAACCACTAGTGTTGCTTTCTTCCTCAGTTAAATATGTGTAGTGTTCCTCAGCTATGTGCCCTTACAAGTGAAGTCATGAGAGGATCTCCATTGATTTATTCAAGTTAAATCCAGATGCCATTTTTGGAAAAAGATCCGTGTGGAAAACAAACTCAGTGCTTCGGTGCCTGAACAGTGAGTAGGAAGCAGAGGTGAAAGATTACTCTTATTTGCAAGCTGCAAAACTCATCTCTCTCCTGACTGAATGTGATGAGGTGCCAGGGGTTCACAGATGATCAAGGCAAAGAAGGGATTTCCAAGCCTACTAGAGGTTAGTTTCTTCCGCCAGAAGATAGAGGTGGAAAATCAGAACCAGTGGACGAAAGCCATTTTGGGTTGACCTAGTATGATATTTCCCTTTTACTTTTTAGCAACAAGAAGTAAGTTTCAGAAGGGCTATATAATTTTTTTAAAGAAACAGGAAAATGTCATGTTTCATTTTCATTTTAGAGCTGCATAAAGTAGTGCTCCCTGGGCCAAGCAGAGGCTGAAGCTGGGAAAGCTGAACATTTGCAAAAGCAAGCTGTGCCTTAAGAGTGCTTTTTGCAGCCTTTAGCAAGACCCTTTCTTAGCTTTCAGCTATACTGTAAAACTGAAATCTGAACTTGCTGCATTTGTCTACTGAATATTCAGGTGTAATGGATTTTTTAGAGGAATAGGTTATTGGACACAAGGACGTTTTATAGATGGCTTTGTTCCCTCTGTAAGACCCTTGGGATTCTTGTTGCTCCTTTTAGGAATTCCTATAAAGCAGTATCACAACTTCAGCAGAGGACTTTCTGATCCACAACAAAGGAAGTTGCATGCCAGAGCCTACCTTCAGTGAGAAGTATAAAGAGCATTTGAAAAGGGAGAAATTAATTTTAAGATGATTCAATAATACTTGCTTTTGCATTGACTACTTCCCACAATCTTCTCTAAGGTTTTTCAAAAACAACAGCCAAAAAATCTTTGCAGGATTCAAGCTTTATTTTTACCCTGCAGCTCATGTTTAAGCTTGCTATCAACTGTGAAACTGGGAGGGTTAATTATTTAATGCTTAGATGTTTTGAAGACAAAAAGTACCAGATGAGCAATATCTACTACTACAGCCACAGGAAGGATTAAAATCGCTAAGAAATGTCCCTAATTAGAGTTTTAATTTATAATTTTAGTAGGACTTGTAACTCTCTACGGACATTTTTGCTGCAAAGCTTTTATGTCCTGAACGTCACCTGAGCTGGAATAATATAATTAAATATGAGAACCTAGAGATAGTTAATTTGATTCATTTGTATTAGAGCATAATTTTCCCCATAGCATAGCAATGCAGGTAATTTTTACCTAATTATGCCATTTTAGTTTTGTTATCTCTTATTTTATAAACTGTCATTTGCTTCTACATATATTTACCAGTACAATCCTAATTCCAGTTTGATTAAGTGCACTGTAAAATGACCTTTGCTTTAAGGCTGCTGTCCCTTTGCTGCAGCAAATTGTTTCTGGTAAAGATATATAGTTGATGTAAGTGTACTTATGCTCAGAACAGCTCTGCAACACATTGACTTCTCTTCTTTTCCAGGTAGCTATAGATTTCACTGCATCGAACGGTGATCCTAGGAACAGCTGCTCGCTGCACTACATCCACCCCTATCAGCCCAATGAGTACCTGAAAGCTTTGGTAGCTGTTGGGGAGATTTGCCAAGACTATGACAGGTAAATAACCACGTTTGATTATGGAGTTGTCTTTAGAAAGTGTTTTCACAGTGTGAAATTAATGACTGCCTGTGGCTGGCTGCAGAAGCTCCGTGTTTAGGCACTTAAGAGGAATGACTGCATGTCAGAAAGATTAGTCTACCTTAACCTGCTGTTGAGAGTGACACTGGGTTTAGATTAGTTTCATGATAAAGTCACAGTTCTTGGCTGTTTGGCTGATTCGTGTGTTTAGTTTCAGGTTTATATTCACATGTTAAAATTACGTGTTAGAGTGGATTTTTCATGTGTTCAAGATTAACAACTTGGAGCCGGTTTTGCAGATGCTGGCAGCATCCTTTCTGATACACTTGGGAGTCTGTTTGTGTCCCATTCTACTGAAGAGTGTTCCCGAGAAGTTGTGTTTGAAACTGAATTTGTAGCTGCCTAAACTGCTTATTCACGATGTCTGTTCTTAGAAGTAAACCCATGGTCTTTTTCAGTGTTCTCCTGGCCTGTTGAATATTGCACTCTCTTCTCAAAGAAATGTTAAAAGCTAGCAATAGTATGTGTATACTACATGCCTTTAAATAAATAAACAAATGCAGGTAATTGAACCAAATATGCTTTGATTATATTATGTACTTCTGTTGCTTTCAAATAGGCTGCCTTATTCCATCAAATTAATTGCCCATTATTAATCTAATTACCAAGTGCATTTCCTTTAAATGTTCTTTCTCTGGTGGTGAGACACAGTATCTTACACAACTATTCTTTCTAATATTTTCACATATGATAGATATCCACCCACCACTTTGCCATATGTAAATACCAGATCTCAAGAAAAAAATGGTATTTCCAGTCAAATTTGAATTTTACTTTCTGTAGTGAGTTCAGACTATGGTTAGCATGTTACATGTTGCATATACCAATTAGCCTGCCAAAAGGCACTTGCATTTGCATGGTAATGAAATGTCTTCTCAAAGAATGACAAAAATACTGCCCTGATAGGAGTTCTGTAGGAATTTGATGGTCAGATTTAGTCAAGGAGTCTGAGAAAATTAATATTTTTTTGTAAGTGAGTTGATAATTCCCCAGTAATTATGCAGTAATTTAATAATTACTAGCAATAATTCAGAGGATTAATAAACTTCAAAAAGTACGGAAAGGAGTAAGAAGGACTGGTTTATGCACACAGAATTTTTGATTTTATCACTTAAGGTGTATTTTTTAAGAAAATTAAATGTTAATTATGAAGGGACTGTGCCACATAGAAAAGTTATGTGGCACAGTCCCTTCTATATGGAAATATTAATCCGAATCAGGATTCTTCTCTCAATAAGTGTATTTCAATCAGTACAAAAAATAATAGCAATTTATTTTTTAAATGAAATCATCAGCATCATTCTGTTCTATTGTGCTGCAGAAAATGCCTGTTGATGCTAATCAGCACAGCTGAGGGTCTATGAGCTATGAAGTAGGGCTGAACAAAAGCCAGTTGTTTTCCCATGGAAATGTCACCCCTTGAGCATATGTTTGACCTGTACATGGTTGTGACACTATGAATATATTCCCGTGGACAAGTTGATTCAACATGGTCAGTGCTTTCTGATCAAAATGTCAAGTGAGGACCTTTTCTTTATACTTGCACATTTTGAATCCAGCAAATCAGAAATGAGAATTTAAAATTTTTCAAAAAAAGGAAAGAAATTAGGAGGAGCAAACCTTCACACAAAATGATCTACAGATTCTGTATAGACCTTTATTGTGCTAAGTTGCAGCCTTTGTATATATGAGCAAATATAACCTACAAAGCAAATCTTCTGTATATACACTTTAAAAAAAAATTCAAATTCAGTAAAAATCTGAAATGTGCCATAGATCCATAACTGCTCCAGTGGGTCCAGTCATGCTTCAGATAATGGAGCAGGACATCTGTTTCCAGATTAAGATAAGACAGGGGTGAAAAGAAATGGACTTGCTGAACCTAAGGGCTGTTAAGAGCCAGATTGTCATCATTTGCTTGGGGGCATGTGTTTATTAAGATTAGAATATGAGATCACACAATGGCAGTGCTCTTACGTGAAGTTTTATGCACCCATCAATTATCTCCAATAGGCAGAACTGGCTGATTTCAATCCAAACCAAGGAAAATGGAGTGGTTTTATCTCTATCTCAGGATTCATATATTTGCATCAAATAAAAGAATAGATGAGTAAAATAAAATCTGTTGTTTGCAATACTTTTTGCATTCCAGTAGCAGAGCTGTAGAATTCTAAGTGCTTTTGCTACTTATATACCAGCAGACTGCTTTTTTAAAGTGCAAAAAAATTGCCATGTGGTTATTAATGAAAATACTTCTTTCATTAGAAACATTCAAATTTATTTTTATTTTGGGAGGAATTGGATTGGCAAGTAATGCATAGAGAATAATGCAAAACTACTTTTATATAAAATATAAAAAAATATATAAAATGCAAAGTTTTCTTTTATAAACTCTAGCTGGTTTGGTCAATCAAGCCAAATCTACTTATAATCTAGGTTTCTGTACATATCAGCCTAACATAATCATCTGTAAGTAATTAATGCTCTAAATTAAGTGTTACCTCATATCCCTTGGCACAGTGGAATAAACCCTGCTCATCCAAAAGCACATTTATCTGTATGGTTCAGAGATTCCTGAAACAGTTAAATGAGTAGCACCATTTTGCATAGTTGAGCATGAAAGAATAAGATTTGTTCTTTTATCAGCAATATTCAGAGAACGAGAGAGAGACATTGATTATTATCCTGACTGTAGAATTGCTGCAGTCCTGTAGGAATAGGCCAATCTGATAATGATAAGGGAAATGGAAGAGCTATTCACCTGCACAAAATACTTAATACTTTATCTATATGGTGGAATTGTTTCAGGCTATAATAATGTTTTTCATAAGAGAGAAGATAGAGTGTGTAGGTGATAGAACCAGTGGCTAAGCAACAACAGCAGTGGATCATAAAGGAAGGAGAAACATTCATTAGTTTTAAGGAATTAGGTTCTAAAATGTAGTTAGAAATACTGGAATGGGGAAAACACAGTAAGAACTTAAAAATAAGCAGACAGCTTCATGGAGAAGAATTTATTTGAAGATAAATGACTCATGAATGTTCAAAAATTACCTCATGAAGTAATAAGTGAGAAATACATATTTCTGTTTAAACACTTTCAGAAGCTGTCTTTTATATTAAAAGTCACATCACTGGTATAATTTTACCTTGAAATTGTGCAAGTCTACTCCACTTTTTTCTAGCATAGAGAAACAGGTGAAAATTATGAAAAATCATTGGGCACTGAAGTGCTTAATATTAAAAGATCTGCTTTTGTATCATTTCATGTTTATTTTTTACCTCAGTATTTTCTGTGTTGAGTTCTCTGGATCAGAAGTCAGATAAAATGATTTGTGATGACCAGCAATACCAGCCTAGCCAGGATCCTGAAAAATCAGTCGATCACTACTGTGTATGTGTATATTCCCTCTACATGTTTTGCACAATGAGTTAGCATGTTTACTTAAGACATATGGGGTTAAACCCAATTCTCTGTGCTGGCTTAGGGCTTCTAACCTTCAACAACTCTGAACAATGGTTTGGGCCACCCATTTGTTTTGGAGCCTGGTGGAGACCCCTTCAAGAGAATGCTGTTTTCAAAGGGTAGGTGGCAGGTGTCTTTGCTGGTTGAATACCCAGATATGAGGAAAGGCAAACTCATTCATCAATTGAAACAAAAGATCTCTGACTAAAATCTTATAAAATCCATGAAGCTCTCTTAAGTTAAATAATATAATTTTGAATGTGTCCTGTTCTGCATGGCAGCTCTTCCCCAAATGCTTTTCAATTTGTATCATAAAACTGCCCCCTGCTTGGCATGGAACAATACCATTTTGGAAGCCAGAGAAGCCTATGGCTAAACTGGGGAATCAGGGACCCCTTTTGTCCCAGTAGAAGGTCTGGCCATGTCCTGAGAGCAATTCAGGACCTGAACTACCTCTTTGTATATAGAACTAGAGTTCTACTCACGTGTGTATTAATATATAGGTATGCATGTCACATAGAGATATTATATATATAGGATGTACAATATTTATTGTTAATACTGAACCATTCAGTAAAAAAAAAATTGATTTTTCTTTTGTGCTGTTTTATATCTTCCCTCTCTGCAGAGCAAAGCCATAAGTCACAATAACAACAGTGCACAGAGTTTATTAAAATGGCTGGTGCTTTGATCTTAATGATTTGTTTTACTGGTGCTGGAATACAAGCAAGTAGCCATGAGTGTAGCTCATCTTTCATTCTGCAGTGATTGCTCTTTCTATCAAAGGAAAAATGGGCTGGAATAGGACTGTAAATAGCTTGTTTGTAAGGATAAATGTTTTACTTGTACACAATGCTAAAGGCTGAAATACTTCCTAAATGATCTTACACTATTGCAGGTTTTAATGATGTTATTGTGAGTGAAGCCCATGGCAGGATTTGCAAATCTGCTCCTCACTTTAAAATCTGATCTCTGGAGTTAGTAGTTTTCCTTTTGCTTGTGCTTATTAAGAATCTCATTATATTACATTAAATATTTATCTTTGCATTAAAACTTCTGTTGTGAATCAGCAAGACAATAGAGCTTATTATCTAACCCCATTGAATTCAGTCTGACTCAAGCAAATCCTGAGGTATTATGCAAAGTATAGATGGCACTAAAATGGAATTAAGAGTTTTACTGAATTTGAAGTTTATTGTTAATTGTTTGCCCACACCCAAATGTCCAGTGCCTCCCATTTACCTGGATGATATTTTTGATTTTTTTTCTACACGTAGTTTTATAGCTATGCATACAGAGCTCTTCACTGCATTAATGAAAAGTATCCACAAACATGTAGGAGAATCAGCTTTTGTATGGTCAAATCAATACTCATTCCTTGAAAAAGACAAAGGTTAGATGTACTTTATCAAATACTTTCAAGCATTTACTGCACTGGATATTTGTGGAACTTCCCATTCTTGATGGGCCATCCCCATTCTTATCTATGCACTCATTCAGTGCATGACTCTCCACATATTTGACCACACAGTCTTGTAAAATCCTGTCAAATTGATCTTCATTTTATTCAAAATCTATTTCAAAATAGTCTTAGTTCTTAATTATTTTAAATCTCTCTGTTTATTCCCTGTTAAATACTGCAGATTTTTCTTCCGTTTCAAGAGCCCTTGAAACACATGGCAGATAAACTCTGTTTCCTGACACTAATGTTTTCTTTTAATTTAGGCAAATAATCTCCTTTACTCTAAATCCTCAGTTAGCTCCTTGAAAGTGACATTCACACTGAGATCCTATGTTAACAAGTAAACTGCTTGTGTAAAACATACTTGACTAGCATCCTCCCCAAAGACCGCTAATGAGCAAGGAGTACGTTATTCCTGCAAAGGGCAGAAATCATTTAGGTGTAGACCTCTGCAAAATACTTAAGAGTGAAAATTTAGAAACCAGGCAACATTCCACAAAAGACATGAAAGTCCTGAAGTCAGTCTGAGTTGTATCATTACCTTCTGCAGACAATGAATTGCAGCAGCTGCTGAGTAAATGCAAAAATTGCTCTTTATGGTTTCTTTTTCATATTTTAGGCCTGAGCAAGTATGTTCACTGTGATTGAAAACTGTTTATAAGCCCTTCCTTCCCTGTAAATTCCACTTGAAAATTTAGAAGGGAAAAAAGTAAAAGGAGAAAATAAAGAGATCAGGGTTCCCAGCCCAGCATGTCACTTTTGGTGTAGAGCTAAGAAGTGAAAAAACCATAAGCCTGATGAAAGTTCCAACTGTCCCAGAAATACTTTTCCTGGGACACCAGCAGAGGGCAGTTAGGGAGGAGAAAGAGGACGGGGGATGTGTAACACAGTACATGTTATGGAAGTCGTATATAAATCAGTGCAATTAGTCCCAAATATAAATATCGGTCCCTGCTTAAATACTGTGGTTTCAATTAAGGCTTTAAGTGGAGAGAGATCCCAGAGTTTACACCTTGCTTTAGTAATCAGAGCCTTATCCCCAAGAATCACCTAGTGGGTCACTTCATCCTGAATCTCTGCCTGGGTTTGTGGATGAAGACTCAGAAAGTTACCTCAACTGGAAAGATCTGTCTTAAATACCTTGAGGTAATTTTGCCAGACACAAAGAGAAAAACAGAACCTTGCTTTGATTGTGATAGTAGTATAATAGTAGTTCATTAAAACTGGGGCAAAAGAATGATGCCTAGAATAACTGGTACTATATGTGACATTGAATATTTCATTAACTCCCTACATAGAACATAGATGTTAAAATTTTATCTACTCATGCAGATCAATAAATAAAAATATGCTTAATTATTAAGCATCTCTCTTTATCACTTTAATTACAGAAACAACCTTTCTGGAGGCTGTTTAGCAAAAAAGCTGATTAGCATATCTAAACAAGTTTAAAAATCTTGAGGGAAAAGACACAAATCTTTTTATTTAGTGCTTAAATAGGACCAAATTTGCATAGACGTACAACAAAAGAAAAATACAGAAACAGTAACCTATACAGAAAAACTTGTAGCTTATGTTTATCAGTAAGCTCAGGTGTGGGTAAACATATTCTGAAGTGTTTAGATAACCCAGGTCCAGAACTGCACTGGCAAAAAGGAATCACTAATAGTTTCCATCATCAAACTGGAGTGAAAAATCCTTGGATTTTATAGCTGAGGACCTAGACTGGCGCAATTACACAACAAATACAAACATAACATAAGTATTTGCCCTTGCAGAACCTGTCATTTGTAGACTGCTGCTACATAGGGGTTTCCACAATCACCACTTTTTATCCCACGAATCAGTACAGGAGAATTAGTCTCATATGCCAACTGTGTTGAGAAGATGACCTCATAATGGCTTCTTTTGCAAATGTCCATACATACAGACATGCATGTGTGTGCCTGCATGTATTTATACACACACACACATTTATACACTTTTATGCAGGCCCTCTATCTGGCCAGATCCTGTCAATTCTTACAGCTCTGCCTTTTCTGTTGCTGAGTTTTCATCTTTGTGTCTTCTTTGTGCCTTTTCTTCCAGGAACTCAGTTCCTATGCCAGTGCACCAGTCACGAGCAGTCCCTTCCAAGTTTCTTTTGTTAAGGAATTGCTTAGCTGCAGTTTCCTTCAAATGTTTTTCAGACGTCTGCTACATTATGTCAGCTGGTAGATACCTCAAAATCTGAACCTTCTACATGGCTTTTCTATGCGGTCTTTACTATTTCTCAGCTCAGCTTGAAATCTCCTCAGAAGAGCATTGGTCAGTGCAGTACTTGACACTTTTCTACAGCGGTGCAGACTGGTACTGTAGGGATTTCTCTGTCAAAATTCCTTTCTGAAAAAAATGACGTGAAGTATAAAACCCTGCAAAAATTGCATTCCACCTACTGCTACTGTAGAGACTAAACATCTGTGTAAAGTAGAAGTAAATAAGCATAAGTGAAGGAGCAATTTCTGTTGTCATTTTCACTGATGACATTTGATGCTGATCTAGTACATCTTTAGTCAATGCAAGCACTTCCACAATTTCAGAAGTGTGACTTTCCTCCTTGCATTTTTTTAAGTATATAACTAGTTTAGTCATCTACTCCATTATATTAGCATATAGCTGAGAAGCAAATTATTCACATTTGAAAACTCATCTGTGGGGTAAATGCCTGAGTTGACCTTAACAGGTTTGTGAGTCTAATTGCTCTCAGTTAAAGCCAGGCAATTCTTGTGAATTAGATTCCATTTACTATCTTAGTATCGCCTCCAAATTATTGTGAAATTAACCTTGGTCAGAGATTCCAAGTTATCAGATGAACAGAAGACAGTAGCCCATTTCCTCCTGCATATTCAGTGCTGCCTAGCTGAATGTTTAGTCATCAGTACACTTCAATTATGGTATTGCTCTAACTTATTTTGTTAGTGTTCTTCATTTTGACTTAATGTCATTTTGATTTTGGGGAAAGTACATCAACAGCCCATTTGATCACATTAAGTCACTGTATAACCTCTATAAAGGTCTTATCCTGCTCATCCCAGAAAGTTCATTTGTATCTCGAGAGCATTTGATGAGAAATTCTTCTCCCAGCAACTCTCTGTATATCTATTGCAATGCAGTCCTCTATTTCCCTCTTCCCAGCATACCCCTTATGGATAGATATTTTCTGATGTAAAACTCTTGCAGAGGAAGATCTCTGACCAGCCCTTTTCAATGTAATTTGTAAAAAGGACAGAATTATGTGCATATGCGGTGGCAAAGCTTTTGTTCCTGTGGTTGCTTAGTGCATTCCACACTCTAAGCCACCCCCGTGGTTCAGGAGGGCAAGGCCCCATCCCTGTTCAGTCTGGGGTTCTTCACAACCTGTACCTTACAGGATGGAGTTCAGCCTCCTGCCTGCAGTGCTGCCTTCAAGACATGTCGAGTTTTAAATATCTGAGATTACAATTCGTGTGAGAATTACCTTTTCAGTGATGGTACAGTTTTCTATATATAATCCCACAGATAAGCCAAATCACTATATATAGAGTTAGGGTTTTGGAGGGTATAGGGACATATGTGAAACCCCTTCAAATACAAGACTGACTGAAAACTGCCTGATTTGAGAAGTTAAAAACAACTCACTGTAGTGTCTTGCAGCATACCCTTTCCTAGTTTATTCCCAGTTGCAGAGTCTCATTTCTTTTTCAAGATGCATTTTACTGAATTGGGTCATTCATGTAGGCATAAATCAGGTCACTGCAATTTATTTGTTATCTTGCAGGGAAGCTTGACATTTTGTCTCACCTTCCTGAGTATGTTATTTTATTAGGCTATCCTTCTAGCAAGTGATAGATCTCACTGCCATTTCCTTTTGCTTAACCTACTCCTCCCTCAAGCTCTAATGACTTTTTTTTTTCTGTGTGTATTTGCTTTTCTCCAGCCTAGGAATTTCTGAGTTTGCTTCATATTTTTACCCTGCAGAGCTTCTTGTGCAATTACTTTAATGTTAACAAGGGGAAGTTTAAATCCATTGTACCTGGATTTGGCTTTGTTAGTTATTTCATGAGTTGATGCCTTTTGGTGGTTAGCTTCAGGGAATTTGTATTCCCCTGCTTCATTATCTATTTCCCCCACAGGTGAGACAGGCATTGCTTCATATTTTTGAAACACAATTACATGACATTATCTATTTCTCAGTATTCAGCAGATTCCAGCTCCCCTAAGGTGCCTGAGAGCTGTAATTAAAGATAGTGAGTGAATTTTAGTGTCAGGATTTTGCACCAGATTACGTAGCATCTCTGTGACAGCCCAAACAATGTACTGATGCAGTGATTTACCACTGATTTGCATGCTCCCAGCCCTCTTTTGCAATCGAGATGTATGATAATCAGCTCATCCTTGCTACTCCATTAGAAATCACTGTGCATTATGGACTGAATGCCAAGCTGTGTTAGGCACAGAGCAAGTTTGATGAAACACGCTGTAACCTGGCTGAAACCAGAGATGGGGCTGTATCGAACCAGACATAACCACACACTGAATATGTGGTGACAGAGTAGCAATCCCTTAGGGAAGAATACAGATTAGTGGGTGAAAACACTGATACTGCTGAACTCTTACGGTCTTTCTGACCCTGACTGGGGCAGGCTGAGAGCTGGACCACAGCCTGGCTCTGCATCCTGGAGGAGCACAAGTGGCTGTGCAAGACTGCAAGTGGTGAAATGGACTCTGGTCCCTTCCACTGAAATGGTTTCATTTAGCCCTATTTGATCACAGAATCGTAGAACGGCTTGGGTAGCAAGGGACCTTAAAGATCATCTAGTTCCAACCCCCCTGCCAGATCATCTCCTTTATTTACCCAGCTCTGCTTGCAAAGCGGGAGCTGAAAATGTTTAAATATTTCAAATGATTTCTGTATTTTCTTTGGAACTGCTTTTAATCCCTGTAAGCTGTTACGATTCAGAATTTACTGGCATCAAGCCCTTCTCAGATAAGTACTAAATAATATACTCAGAAAAATGATTCATTCATATGCTTTAGAAAAGAAACACTTAATTCAGCTCATATTCTTCCAGTTCACTCCCTGAACATGAAAGATTACAATTTTAATTGAGTTTAGAGATAACTCTACTTTGTTTGTGGCATTTGCTGTTTTCTACCTTTTCCTTTCCCTTTTCTTCTCTGTTCTCCCCCTTCCTCTTTCCATGCCCTTTTCCCCTCCTTCTTTCTCTCCTCACATTCACACTTTCTTCAATTATATGTGTAACACGCACTTCTCTTTTTAATTTTCTTGATTTGAAATTCCTTTCTAATGGAGGAAAATTATCTCATTTCATCATGAGAAAAGTATGTGAAACAGAGCAGATCCAGAGTTTATTCTTTTAAGACTGGAACTGAAAGTGAAAGGCATAATAACTGATTTTGCTGCATCCAGTACTTTCAAAATACCTCCCTGGTAATTCTGATCTGACTCAAGAGCAAAATTACGATGACGGCTTAATATCCAGGGATTCTAGTCAGGTATTCTCCTTGCAAGCTGTAAATTTAAGATTCTCAGGTATTTGCAACTAAAAATGGGCTCTTAGTGTTTCTCTCTCCTCACTCCATATTTTTGCACTTTTCCCCTCATTCACCCCATCATTAGTGCTGTTTGTGCTACTGTGCTGTTCTAGCATAAAGTGAGCAGGTTTTCATGCTGATGGTCTCCAAGGTCAGTTAAGTAGCATCCGTACAAATGCTGCATTGACTTCAGGAGGATAAACTTTAGCACAGCTACAGTTACATACCAAAGGGCTTTCAGGCAAACCAGTAAAATGAGTCATAAACAAGCTGTGCAAGCAGCTAGCTAGGAGTTAATCTTTCAGAATTAATTAATTCAGAATTCATATAGAATGGCTTAGGCCTTTTTTCTCCATACAATTAAGAACTCAGATTCCAAATTTCAATTCTTAAAGGAACTGGCAGCCTTTTTGAATACAGGTATTGCTGCACTGGTGAATATCTCAAGCATCATCTGTCCCTGAGGTTTCTGAGGAGGTTGCAAAATGTCTCTAATGTCTGACTAATTAATTTTACCTAATGGAACAGTTTTCTTCTTCTCATTACTAGGAATACCAAATCCTTTTCAGAATAAATGTAATATCCTGGTTTCAATGATACTACATGTCAGAGGGCACCAGTGGTTAATGAGACAAGATTTTGAAATGTTCTTTATTTTGTCTCTTTATTATAAGCATATTTCTTTCCTTCCAGTAGCACTAGGCTTCCTAGTGAAATAGAAAACAGGATCATTGTCTGTATCACTTTTACCAATTTAAAAAACCTTAGTATTACCTCTATTCATCTCTTTTTCTATATGTGCAGTACAGCTCACTGAAATCTCTCTTCTCTCTGCCCCTGTTACTGTTTTGATTTGTCATTGCTCTTGCTCTGTTTCGACTAGATAGCTTGAAGGATGGGTATCTAAAACTGAGCAATGTCCCAAAAGGACAATATGAGGTATTTTCAGATATTATTTTCTGCTATGTGTTATGTTATAGTTGACGTTACTGAGGGACATTTTTCTAACTGGTTGTATTTCTGTTCAGAAGACTACAGTCTTGGAGCCCTGATAATTAATTTCTGTGTGCATTAATTTACATTTATCAATATGAACACTGAACCTGAACCCTCTCCCTGATTTTTCTTTTAGGGTTTAACATAGATCTGCTCAGTCTTGGGTATCTTTCAGTAATATGTGCCTGTTTGACTGAAAAAATACCAGAAGCCGTATACATCTATGCTTGCATGACTACTCATGGTCCTTAAATAACCAGGTTTAAAAGTCAGAGTCTGATGCTTTTGCTTTTTTTGATCTTCATGTCAAGTACTTTACCTTTTTGAAAGTTATGCTCTGTTTAAATTTTCAAGAGAACCTATGTAAAACAAAAAATATAGAAGGTGAAGTAGGCATGACAGAGTAATTTTGTAAAGATTCTGCCTTGTCACAGTCCTCTTTTTCTGACTTGGTACTGTAAGTTTCAGGTTCTGTAGAACCAGCTTGTTTTTCCAGTTCCATGTTTCTCTCCTGTCCTTTCCCTTTAGCAGTCTGCCTCCAGCAGGACAGTGCAGGCAGTTTCCCTGCATGTGCCAAGGACTCTCTGGCTAGCTTTGAACAAAACAAGTCACAGATCCTGAGGCTGCCTGAGGCTGAGGACGTGACACTGCCTGGGTCCTTGTGTTTCAGCTTTTTTCCTCCCAGCACAAATTGGTGATGCCCAAACTGCGTTTGGGAGCAGTGTCAGGCACAGCTGGACCCAGAACTGTCCCTGGGAAGTCTCTGGGGGTGCTGGTTGGCAGGAGCTAGCACTGCAAGCAAGAGGATGCTCACAGATCATACCTATGGCCATGTCCCATTGCTTCAGCCAGGGTCACAGGCCTATTTCCTGCTATAAAAGATACCCAAATGTCTGAGCAAGCAATACGAATGAAAAGAAAACTGGTTCTCACTTTCCTTCTTTTGAGTGAGTTTAAATTACAAAGGAAGAAAAGTCACTAAAGCAGATCCCTTTCCTACTGAAATGCCAGGCTAAGAAACAGGGCTGAAGTCTCTGATGCATGCAATTTACCCCTGAGGCAGGAGAAAACCTTCTTTTCATTTTCTGACTGTGGTTTAAGTCCCTGGATGGCCTAACCCTTGACATAGCTTCCAGAAGCTGGGAAGCTGCTCTGCTTTCTTCTGCATGCTGCCATGATAGCCCTGGGTCTTTTAGAGTGGCTCATTCACACTCCTATACCATAAGGGATTATCCTGGAAGCGAGAGAGTTCTTGTCTGCCCTTCTGGGTCACTTTTTCCCTGCTGTGTCTCAGTAGTGCAGGACAAACAGAATGAGGGCAGCAGGCTCAGCTGTTGGATTTTTTTCTCATGTGATAAAGTAAGGGGTGGATGGGAAGACTAGAGGGGGTTATGTTGTAAAATACCACTAAGCCATTAAACTGCTCATTTACTAAACAGTGAGACCTTTATATTAGCTAAATACTTTGTCCTGTGTGATAGCAGGAAGACTGTTCCCTGCATTTAAATTTTATTTTTATTCTGAAAGCTATCAGCTGCAATTTTTGAGGTGTGGTCAGGGGATAACAGGATGATCTTTTTTAATGCAAGAGATGTCATGAGTATCAAAAGGTTCCCTTCTTACCTTATAAAATCAAGCTCCAGTAGCACATGAGAGTTAATTTCTTGGTCCCAGCAGCTTGAATCAGATTACCAGAGGTATGGACCTAAATTGTGGTGAGCTGCCTAATTAGAGTGTGGAGCTATTCTGGGTGAGGCAGCAGAAAGTACTAAGCACAGGAGAAGACCCCAGGATACCCCTCCTCTGTAGAGTTCATGTCCTTCCCTCTAAAAAGCTGCCACGTGGAGCCCCATTCTGAGGGTGTACATGATCATGCTTTACTCTTTCACAATGTAATGGTTGCACTTACTCAAAAAGGAGATGTGGGAGGTTCAAACATAAAGACAAGTGTCCTGACTGTGGAGGTAAGGTATTCTGGGTGCAGAATAACAGTGGGGGCTGTGCCACTGTGTGACTGGGAATGTGGGAGTCTCGCCACCAGAAGGAGAATCCAGGCTGCTGATCTGAGATATGACTTATTGCGGTCTCTGAATTGCTGCAGAGCAGAAGATGGAGCTGTAGATACAAGATGCCTAGACTTGTTTACACTCCAGAAACATTGCAGTAGAAATGCAGGCACTGGATGGGTTTAGGCATCTCCCAGTTGTATAACTGCTGCCAACATTGAACTTAGACGCTTATGTTCTACCTAAGTAAAATTCTAAGTAAAATTCTTTTTCAGTCTTTGTTTGTACTTGCCCCAAATCAATTAACTGCAGCTCTGCAGAGTTTGATTTTCTAATCCAGCCATGCTTGATCATTGATGTAAAACAAGATTTCCATACCCCCCCCAGATTCTTTTCCAATGGTTTCCTATTTCTTGCCCTCAAAGTGTGTGCCTGAATTCTCTGCATGCATTTGTAAGGGCTTTCCTGCTTCCAGAAGTGTTTAATCAAAGAGAATGCTATCAGCAGGTGGTTAGCATTGAATGTCAGCAGCAACTTCGTTTCTGACATCTCTTGGGAAAAAAATGTTTCATTACCATGCAAATAATGTTAGTCTTCCTTTCCAAGACCCATTGTCACAGGATGTAACATATGGTACACAGAACTGTGCTCACAAGATTTATGCAGCAGAGTCAACACAATTCTGCTTTCTTTTGAGGCCTTCAGTTTTTCTTTAGGTTGTATCAGAAATATCATGAGGCCTTTAACAGCCTATGACAGACAAAAGAACCAAGCAGCTTTAATGGGTGCCATTATCTTTTTGGAGTATGTCTGGGATCTGAATTATTCAGTTGATACTTAGAGTGGCCATCTCTTGAACTACACCAAAAAATTGATGCTGCTGGCCTCTCCTGGGAATTTCTAAAAGTTCCAGTCATGGTAGTTGGAACTCAACTTTTCCAAGGGCCATGAAATCGTGTAAATAGACTAGGAATAACCTAGTCCGATTCATCAGAGGACTGGAGTACAGTTCAGTGGCATCAGTGAGACTTCAGGATGTGTCTGGAATTAAGCATATGTTTGAGTGAATTGTTAACCTCAAGTGTGTGATCAAGTGCTTTGCTGACTCAGGGACAAGACATTCCTTGCAGCTCGTTGTTTTCCACTTTGCCATCTGGGAAGAGGCAGCTTGACAGCACGTGGGCTGTGTGAGACATTATTGCATTTCTGAAAGGGTATTAACAGCCTTGAAGTTTCCAGGTTCTCTGAATTAGGTATTTTTTTCTCTTGCAGGTCTAACTGGGGTAGAATAACCTCACTGTAGTGCCTGAAAGCAAACTGACCATGCCAAGGCATTTTGGCGGGTTATCTGTCAATCTATACCTAAGTAAAATAATCTCATGTTTTAATGGAACTACTAAAGATGCAGGTGGAAAGCTTTACAGAACCTGCAGGTTTGGGAGCATGAAAGTGCCCTTTCCAGATATTTTAGGAAGTCCCTTTTGAGCAACTGGACAACTCTAAGAACCCAAATTTACGAACACTTTTAATCTGAGTCGTATCTTTGCTAGACCCATTTTCTGAGCTGGGGAAGCACATCCATATTTATATGAAATAAATGTTGTTACAGGCTGTTCAGTCAACAAACTCTCTTGATTCAGCCAGTTAATACAAAAGAGTGGGTAATACAGACTTGTTATTGCATTTGTGGGAGAAGCACAGTACTGAGGGAGATCCCTCAGTATTCTCCAAGTGATTTTAACTGCCCAAAAATACTTGGAGCTCACCTGAAAAATCTTCCATAACTGTCCCCTCATTGTGTTCAGCACACAGCCCTACTTCTCCAATCCAGTACCCTTCCAGTCTGCCATCACTTGACTTAAAAGCCATTTCTGTGCTGTTGTGCTGCTTTGCATTTCTCATGAATGCATAGAGAGGAATAAATGTTTATTGTAACAATATGCATTTCTCTGGGTGCTCTTATATTTTTTTCATTCTTTTCCAGTGACAAAATGTTCCCAGCCTTTGGATTTGGAGCAAGAATACCCCCAGAATACAAAGTAGGTGCCTGAGTGTAATTTTCTAATTTCCTTGAGTTATGAGGCACAAAATAAGGGAGAAATGATGCAGGGCAGGGCAGGGGCAAATGGGAACAGCTCCTCTGCTTGTTTTCTTCCATCTGGCTTTCTCACCCAGTGATACCTCACTGAAAACAGAAATCAGGCAGGGCTAGACTTAAAATAATTGTTTGACACCCAAAATATTTTGTGGTATTGGCAAAGCTTTTTTAGTGGATGCTAAGAGGAGAGATGATGTTTTGATCATCCCTTGTCAAACATCTTCCTGAAAATAAAGACTTGAGAAGAATTTAGCTCTGTGGCAAATTTCTGTGCCGTGTAGTGAACATGGTCAATACCAGGAAGAGAAATACAAGAGTATGTAGCCATGCTGGAGAGAAGTGGTATTTATAAACAAAAAGGAGAGTGATCTGCAGTGATGCTGCAATTGTGAGCATAAATATGCCATCTGGTAGGGTTGGAGTGTACACAGTGATGAAAAAGAAGGAGTATCCAACAGAGAAAGGCCTAAGAAGAAATAAGTAGAAATTCAAATTCTTTGTTTCACGAGGTAGTGTGGGCAGAAGAGTAGTTCTGCACATATAAGTAACCAAAATCTAGGTGGGGACTCTGCGACTTAGATACTGTCTGGAAAGGAGAAGCATCAGCCATCTGGTCATGCAGATTTCATCCAGTATCCCCGTGTGCCCTGCTCTGGGTTGTGTCTCTGGGCTGTGGCTGGGGTGGGGAGGTAAACACTGGCCAGGCAAGAGTTTCTGAGAGGGTTTGTGTGCATTCAGCATTGTAATGCATGAATCAGCACATGAAAAAAAATGCACCAGTGTGTTCCTCACGGCTTGTAGGTTTGATACCTGTGGAAGAGTAACAGTAGTGATGTACAGCAAATGTTATACATTTCTTACAAACAGATGTCTAAGGTAAGTTAACATATATTTTAACAACATTGCTTTCTAAGTGTGTCTGTGCCTGACAAGGTGTTTCGCTTTGCTTTGTTCCTCAAGCGTAACAGCAGCGTTAATGTTAATGCTTTCCAGAGTCAGAGACAGCTTCCAGAACTCTGATACACGTTTTAACGTGGTATTACGAGCTCAGAACATCTGTGTCTGTTGTATGTTTGAACCAGCTGCAGCAGCTGACAACCATCACTGCTGTTTAAGGTGGTGTGCCAGGGCCTGGTTGTTCCATCATCTGCGAGGTGACCATCAGGGCATGGAGGAAAACTTGCAACTTTTTCAGCTGCAGAGAGCCATCCTTATCTAAGGACTGCTTGAAGGAAGGTGTTTCTGTGCCAGCTGAAGTCTGTTCAGTGGTTTCCTGGTGACAGACGTATAATAAAGTTCGCAGCACAAAACTCTTCTCAGCCAAAATAATCAGCTGGTAGCACTGCTGCCTCAGATCACATGAGCCTATTGGCAACCTACCAGTTTTGTTAGATCCCAGCAACATCCTTCTCACCTGATTGTGAGAGCACATTTCAGGTGTTAGCTGGAAAACAGATGTCTTGCCAGAAAGTAACTTCAGGGATCTGCATAATCAGATATTCCTAAGATCACCAACAGCAATTGATTTTCTGCTTTAGCAGAATTAGTGTTTGGATAACTTCCTGACAAATACCCTTAAGAAATTCAGAGACTTGCACTGAACTTAGTAGTCCATGCATGAATGAAGAGTCTTACCCTGCAGCATAAGCTCTCCTGAACAGTCTGTCTGTTGCTGACTTCTCAAAAGCAAGAAAATGGATGACTCAGGACCTTCCAATTTTGAAAAGTTCGGGAAAAGTAAGGGTAAACTTCAGAAGATGGGGCTGCTTGCTTGTGGATTACGTATGTGTGACTAAATAAAACAACTCCCAAAGTAAATCGAGAAGCAGGTGAAGGCCAGAACAACATCTTTAATCGCTGCTATGGAAACTTGTGACAGAAAATGACAAAGACAAAATGACACGACTTCAGCTTACAAACATAATAAAACCTTGAAGAAGACAAGAAGAAGAACCACGTTGCAGGGGACTAACTCTTCTGGGCAACAGATGGGGACAAATAATCAGCTTGGTGTCTGTCATGGGCACATACAGCTGGAACCGCATGAGGAGTTGACAGTCACTTGTGCTATTGTTCAGTCCCTCGCTGTGATACTCTACACAGACCATAAAAGTACCTGTCTTCTTAAAATAAACTATATCAACACTTTTGAGTCCCTGCTTGGCTTTGACTGCACTTCTGAATTGAAAGATACATCCTTCAAGAGTGAAGAGTAAGCCTCATCATGATGCATTATTAAGTCAAGACCAATAAACCTGAAAATCCTTCAGTAATTTAGTCTACACTGGTATAAAGTTAATTCAAAGCCAACAATGATAAGTGTTTGATTTGGAACATAGCAAAGATGCATAGGAAATAGAGAAGAAACTGATAAAATTAGAAGTAACAGAGACTGTAGGAAAAAACTGCTCCCAAGTTTCTTCCTTAATTTGTTATTTCCTGCTGCAAAAATATGGTAACACTAAAGACACCACAGCAGCAGTGCAGATCTCGTGGTATTCAAATGATCTTTTCATGTTTTCAGTCACAGGTACATACATACCATATATTTGTTTTACTAAAGGAGAGCAGTGCCACTACTGTAATAATTTACATCTTCAAATTTAGGTTGAATCATTATGAGAACTTCTAAGTTCTGACTTCATCATGTGGATAAATCAGCTTCTCATTAATTTAAAGTGTCTGTTTTCAAGCCTCCAGTCCTAATGAAGGCATCTAACCTGCTCATAGCATGTTGGTCTCTGCACTCCAGCATCTGGTCTTTTATTTCTTTCAGTAGACAACAAATTGCTAGGGCTATGGAAGAAATTATTCCCACTGCCAAGGCTTCCTAAGTAACCATGGAGCCTCCATACAACCTAAACAACATAGCTTCTTTCCTGAACTATGTCAGTATCCGTCTCTGCAGGCTCTTCATAAATCTCTTGATGTTGTACCCCTTTAAATCTTGTTTTTATATATGTTTTCTACAGAATTTCCATTTCAAGAGCACACTGCTATGCTGTGTTGACTTTATTTTCCCTCATTTCAGCTCCAAATGACACACTTTAGCTGTTAGCAGAAAACCAGCAGTTTCTTAGTGACATAAGGAATCTGTGGGAGTGAAGGAAGCAAGACATGCCATATATATCATTCCTCATCAGTTTAGAGATCTTTCATCTAATATTCGACAATACAATCTTCTTCCACCAAGACCTGACAAACATATCACCCTGCTCCTTGATCTCAGTAAACCTCTGAGAGAAATATTCCCCTTGTGAGTTTCTATCATACAAAACTTGCAGAATGTGCCAGTTATTCCATAGCAGTGTCTACAACCCATTCCTTCTTTTTGTTGGCTTTTTTTTGCAATGAGTGGAAGCATCTGAGAAGTCTGATGTAAAGTGAAGAGGTGGCAGATAATATGGACTCAGACACAGCTGTGAAAGGTCACAGTGAAGAGGAGGAAAGAAAGCAAATCACACACACTGACTTCTTAGCAAGCAGGACTCAAAGGAGCTGAAAAACCACACAGCAGCACAACACCTACTGTTAAAATGAAAAGCAAGTTCAAATTGTGTTAACCTTATGGCAGGTGTATTGCCATTAATGAAGGCCTCTTTCCTAAAGGAGCATTGCAAGCTGACACCTGAGTAGGTCCTAAACAACTTGCAGTTTGAAGACAGCCCTGGTTATTTCTGTATTTTTAGTGAAAGCTTCATTCCCTGCTTTTGCCATGAATGTGTGCTGGAGACAAACTCACTGCAGTTACAGGCACAGTGCAGCATCTTTACAACCCTAACCTGCACTGGTTTGTTAGACAGGTAAGGGACTTGAAAAGTGCTGTGGTCTTTTTGATTCCTGCACTTTTCAAGAGATTGAGGGCCAAAATATATCCAAATCTGACAAAAAAAAGGATGTGTAACAGACCAAGGGACAAAACAGATTTGTCTCCTTATCCATGCAAGTTGGATTTGGACATGGAAACTGGGCAGCATGCACAAAAATCAAGTATAAAGGAAAATAAATGGCCCAGCTTTGCCAAGCAGAAATGTGTACCATGTATCTTAGCGAGAAACACAAGCTGTCCAGCTCCCAAACTATTTGATTAATGAGCATTCTGAAAATAATAGCTTTTGAGCAAGAGTACTTGAAATTCATTAGTGTCTTAAGCTTTTGCAAAATATGCAGGCATTTCATATTTAGTTTTCTGACTGACAGTGGCTTAATAGCATTCAATTTATTCACAAATAAGTGTCCAGCATAGTGCATTTTGGCATTTACACTTGTATGCATCTATTGTTAATGGATTTTTGTCAATCTCTATTTAAATTATTAAGAAAGCATTTCTAAACATGTCTGAATTTGTCAGATTGTTTGTCAAATAGTCCTAATACCATCACCATAGAGGAAAGCTGGAGTTGTCTGGGACGTGGAGGTTAATTTAAATGAATTCAACAATCTAGAGAGGGGGGAAAAAAGGATTACTAATTTTCAGAATTCAAGTATCCATATTCAGCATTTGAAAATAAATAAAAACCGTAGCTTCTTATTTAAAAAATGGAAATTCAGTTAAAGGGGTTTAAAAAAATTTGTAGGCCAAAACAGAATAACAAGTTTCAATGAAACTTAAATAAAACGCCTTTGCACAGTTCAAAAGATTTCCAGCAATTTGCTTTATCAATGTTGGGGGATTTATTATTTTTCAGATTCCAAGGTAGGGCTTTGTTTGTGATTAGATTTCTATCTGAGTTCATAAAATACTTTTTTAAGAAATCTCAAAAATTCTCGTCAAGTAGGTAATTCTCCTTTCCTTTCAGCCTAAATTAGAAAAACCTTTTTAGCAAGGGCCATGCTATGAGGATGAATTTCATTGCATTCCACTATAAGGGAAATAAGTTAACCTGCTGTGTTAAATCAGTGTGATTTTCTACTAAAGTGGTCATAAGCATGTAGAAGTATGGTTATGATTCTTCCAAGAGCCTCATGGGTGCCATCACATTGATGGAAAACTGCAGGTGTTTGTCACTGTGTACGTACAGACAACGGAGGCATTGTACAGCGGTAAGAAACAACATTTCTACAACCTCTCTTAGCAAAAATATTCTGTGCTGTTTATTTAATTGTCATATCCTCAGAAATGCTGTCACTGTAATCTATTATTATATCATAATGTATGTAAGAGCTACTCATTTTACTTGTTAAAAACCTTGAAGAAATTACCTGAGAAATAGTATGTTCCTGGTGTAGGAAGTTCCTGGACAGCTGTGGTTTAATAATCCCACATCCATGATGGTATCCGCTAAAGAATGTATCTGGAGCAGAGGGAAAAGATTAATACAGAGCCAAGTGCAAGTGAATGTTTTGAGCTACAGGCTGTGCAGTTCTGTGCAGCAGCCCAAGTCACACCAGGCTGATCCCATGTAATCACCTCAGCATGCCAGCATTTCTCTCTCCTCCCCTGTTATAGAATGATTTTATGGATTGATGGTAAGAGAGGAGGGCTGAGCAGAGCGTCAGCTTCATATCTGAAACTTAGTCCAGGGTCCATGACACACTCAGGGTTTTGTGAGGACGTTCCTTAACGTGAGGCTGACTTCCACCACAGACCATGGTCTGCAGTTCTTGGCAAAGTTCTCTATGCCAGGCACTGATGTAAAGCAGTCATTCCGTATTTGTGTGACTTGACATATTCCAGGATTTCCTGACTGTTAGATCGATCCACAATACAAACCACCCTAGTAAATTATATAAACGTGCGTGTTTCTGAACAGCCAAGTGTCTTCTTGTTCCCACAAAGATTTCTCAGTCTTCAGCATCTTAGGTGCTCACACTTTTGTCTCCTTTTTGCCATTAGTTTATCAGTTCTGGGAGCATCATTCAAGGGCTGTGTCATTCAATATCAGAAAGATGCCATTTAGTATACCAGCTTTTGGTTCTCTGTCAGCAGCATGGTTTGCCCTTCAGCCACAAAGCCCTTGCATGTTTAATTAGAAAAAGAAAAAGAAAAAAAAAAAAAAGGAGGGAAACTCATCACCTTGCACTGTTTAGAAAGCAAAAACGTTGAATGTTTGATCCAAACCACCTTTTGACATGGATGAGCTTTACATGGAGTCCTATCAGGTAGCAGCCCAAATTCAGTAAGACCTTCAGTATGTGGCATGAGTCTCAAGTCTCTGCTGGTTTGGACACTTGAGTTCTGGCCACCACAGGGAAGACAGCAAAGGGGCAGGTTGAAGCACAGTTGGCTTTACTTAACAGAGTAGGGGATGAGTCCTGAGCATTTGGAGAAGCTCTGCTTTAAAAACATCTGCTGTTGGCTTGCCTTGGATCATGATTTCCTGTTTGTGAACCATCACTGAGCTGCTCAAAGAACTTCTTCACATTATACTTAAGTCTTGTTTAAATTGTTATATATTGCTTGGAGAGCATAGGAAACAAGCCAATGCTTCTGCACATTCATTGTCTTTCCTGTGCTGCCTTCAGGGTACATTTTAACACTGCTCTTTGTGAATCAGGATGACAATGTATGAGGGCCATTTGCTTTAGGAGGATAGCAGCCCATGCTCAGACAGCATTATTTTTCGGATCATTGTGCACATTGACTAGACTTGGGCTTTCCTTATTGGCCTGAACTGTTGCCTACATTTTTCTTAAATAATAGCCGGGGTGCCATAGCTCTGAACCAGATAAATTGTTTGCATTATGTGATTCTGAAAGAGGTATGGCAACAAAAGCATCCAAACCATGCTTGCATGTGAGATTAAAATGCTGTATTCATAACTTTTGAAAAGATTTGTATTTTCCTTTAGGTATAATTTCAAATGCATTTGGAATAAAGAAATAAAATCACTGAAGAGGCACAGTGTTGGAAGAATCAGTCTGCAATACATAAACATGCATTGCCATCCTTCTTGCTTTTATAATGCAGTTAATGCAAAATACAGAAACCCTAAAGGAAGAAGAAAGGCTACTGAATAACAACAAAAAATATCAATGACTGAAAACTCCCATAACAGTTCTTGACAGATGCAATTACCTTTGGCCTGCAGCTGATCATGAGACTGACAGATACCAGCTGGGCAAAGTGCACTGAGAGACATCCAGAGCAGCCAGGCAGAAGGGCTCTGGAGAACCTCTGAAGTGTATCTGGCAGCCCTGATCTTCTGTGCTGCTCAGTGAAGAACATAAATAGTGACTTTCTGCATTATCTTCCATGGCCAAGTAGGGTAGACTGAATGGCCCACATAAAACCCTCTCTAAGACTGATGCTTGGTGCAGGCATACTGAATTTCTGGCTGGGCTGAGGTGACTGCAGACTTCTCAGTTAGGTTTTGCTTCATTCCTTTCCCATCATGGTAGAAGCACTGCTTTATTTAACCTCTTAATAATGGTAGGCATCTCTGTGGTAAGCAAGGCTAGCATATGAAAGGGAAATTTGATTTCTCTATGAAAACCTCTCTTCGGCAGTAATGAGCCAACTTACACCACTTCACTTTCACAGAAGCTTCTCTGTAGTCACATATTTGATCTATGTATTTGATCATATTTGATCATTTGGTCCCTTAGCCATTGATCAATTTCCATACTGTGTTGTCAGGTCCTCTAAGCTAGCAAATGAAACAGCAACATCCAACAAATAAATCTCTTCCTGCAAATAATCCTGGTTCTATTGTACAGGGAGCAAACAGGTTGCTTTCCATATTACTAAGACAGTTGGCACTTTTGAAGATCCTACAGAGATCTATTTAAATGTGTGTAATTACAGTTAGCTATGTAAATGCCTTCTTAAATCTGGGATGATATACCTAAATACGACCTTAAATTAGGCAAATTACCTGCTAAACTCTCAGCCATATCCACTTTTTGCAAGTCAAATATATATATATATTTACACATTACGCATTGCAAGACAAAATCTGGGCTTTTTCATTCAAGAAAAATTAAGACAAAATTAAGAGACTGGGCTTCAGAGCCAAAGAGATTAAAAGGATTCAAGACTTCTCAGTGATCAAAGAAAGAAATAAAAAGGAATCTGAAAAAAAAATACAGCCAAGAATAAACCTTAAAGAGGAATTCTGGAACTGGAGACTTACAGTGCCTAGCATTATTTAGGCATACAAAAGTCTTGCATTATTTTCTAAGGGCACTAAAGACAAAATACTTTGTTATGTTAGAAAATCAGCAACTTTGTTGTATTCACAGTGATTTCGTTTAGAGAACAGCTCTATAGGATTTAGTGATAGACAGATTGAGAGCGAGAGAGAGAGAGACTGGAATATTCACTACATGCAATGAAAACCAAGAGTCTTCAGGGGCCTTTTTTATTTATTACCCCCCAGACTAATCTAACTTTTTAATCAACTTAGGCTCCTTACACTTCTTACGCTACTCTTCCACAGTGGATCCTTCATTTTTCTGGCGAATTACTTTCCCAGTACTCCTTGGCCTTAGATGAGGAACTGTTCACACAGTGAGGCCAGGATGCAGAAGCGAGCTGTTTGTGCTGTCAGTGCTGTATCACAACCTGCTTTCTCTCTCCTGCAGTCTGAGATGCTGAGCTAGGGAGAGCTGGTGTTTAAATCGCCTCAGCAATAGATTCCTCTTCTGTGTCCGGCATTGATAGCCCGAGCCTGACACCATATTTATATGATTTTTTTAATGTATTTGGGTGGGTTTTCTTTGTGCCATTTTTTCTTGGGTCTTTTGTTGTTATTGACAAGTTTGACTCCATTTTTGCTACCGTGGTTCTGCAGAGAGCTCCAGCTGGGACTGTGTTTCACACTTAAAGGCTGAAAGCTTGAAAGGTCTCAGGTTTACCACAGAAAAAATGTCAAGAATGTTTAACCACAAGTCTTCTTGGAATAATTTTTCTGACAAAAGTCTTCTTCTTTTCTTTCCATTTATCTGCAGGTCTCTCATGACTTTGCAATCAATTTCAATGAAGACAACCCAGAATGTGCAGGTAACACATTAGGACAGACTGCCATAGTTTTTCTGTGTGCAAAATGTGATTGCATTTTTTATTGTATCACCTGAGTATTATTTGAAGTGGATTTTTTTAAAAGAAGACAGCTAGGATTTTGGGACGTGAAAGGCTCCAAACCATTGAGCTTAGCTTTAGAAATCTTGGAAAGTGCCAATACGATAATTTCCTGAAAAGTAGGTCCCTTGGTGGACATTCAGCACTTGGACTTCCTGGAATCACTAGCATTTCTGAGAACTAAAGCTGTGTCTCCTAGACTAATTCAAAATCTTCAGCTACCTCAACGTCATAGGTTGTCCAGCTAAGAAGGGCAGGATATGAAAAAGCAGGCTGTGAACCTCTGTGATCAAAAATTCCCTCAGTTTAGAGCCAGTTCTTTGACCAGACCTATAGCAATAGCAGCCTGCTGCAAGTCAAGGGCAGGGAAGCAGCTGAGGACTACTGTGGTAGAAAGAAACCTACTTTCCTGAGAGCAAATGCAGCAGGAGGCTGTTTTGACACAGTGTAAGATAGTGGTGTGTTCTACCAACAACCATTAATCCTTGGTAATTAGAGGCCAGATACACGTCGCAGATGCTGCTGTATGTATTGTACTTGTAAGTGAGGTCTGCAGTGATTGGTGCTGTCTTTCTAAAATCTCCTGCCACAATTCACACATTTTGTAAAAGACAATAACAGGAAAATAACCTCTAAACAGAGTAACAGTTAAGAATCCTACTCGGGTGATCATTGCTGTCTAAAATCCACAAGTTATTCTCCCTTATCCTTCTGCTTCCATCCAAATACTGAACTGGATATTTCAAAATGCTCTCCCTGTTCAAATTTTCTAGCTGCTCCTGTTAACCCTTCTCAGGCTTATTAGGGGCTTTCTTTCAGGCATGGGCAACAAATATATTCAGGATGAGAACTAAGATGCAAAGAAATTAAGTGAGGAAAGAAGAGAGGACAAGCAATTCAAGGGGAAGAGACATTAAAAGAATTCAGAGTTCACGCATCTTAAATGCAAGACCTGTTTTTGGTTCAGTGGGCATTCCTGCTTTGTTCTTGCACTTGAATTGTTGGACTGCCCCAGCCTTTGCAGCTCATATGCTTGAAATGCAATTGGGTATAAATCCTACAGCTGCTTGATGTGCTCACACAGCTTTTTACGCTGCTTTTAAGGAGTCCAAAGAAGCAGAAGTTACATGTGTGCATCTAGAAGTGCCTGTAAGCTTGTAAGCCAGCTTGATGTTGAGACTTCAGTGTGGGGATGGGGTGGGGAAGCAAAAGAGACCTCAGAATTCTGTCTGGACCATCATATTTTATAATGTGTTATTAAAACAGTTAACGGTGGTCTGCCATAGGTGATAACATATTTATGCGTGTAGTGTTTAAATAGAGCTTTGTTTCTCAGTCTAAATGCAGGATATTTGTGACCCTCTGCAAACTAGAGAAAAACTCTAGCAGTCCATGCAAAGAACACTTATTTTTATCCCCCACCCCCTCACCCCCCACCACTTTGCTGCTTCTTTTGAGTTCAAGGCTAATTCTTTTACCACACTGGCATTGTTATATAATGTTTTTTATTGATTGAAAAGGCTGCTACATCTAGGTGGTGCCAGCAGCAAAGTTTGGACAGACAAACCCTCTGCTAGCAAGGGATTTACTATCCAAACCACACTATGTATGCAAAATTAAATGTAACAATGGAAATGAAAGAGGGTTAAAAAAAAGGAAGGAGCTGTTCTATGAGGCTTGGCTTGTGTCACTTAATAATTTAAACTTTATTCATATCTTTGCTTAAGACTCAGTTATCTGATAAGTTAGTCCCTCACCTGAAAGGAGTTCTAGGCCTAAGAAAACATAAAAAGATGGTTGCAGCATGAAAGAATTCCAGGGAAGAAATTTTGCAGCATTTGCACCTGTATCTGCAAGATATAAAAAGCACTTGTTTGTCTTAAATGATCCCTTTTTAAATAATATTCATCTGGGTGAAAGCAAGAAAAGGAGACAAACCAGAAAATGTGCTGTTTAGTCATTTGCCGCAGCTTGCTCATCTGCCTGTCATGGGGGTTTGATTAGTTCCTACCACCAATTGTTCTGGGATGTTTTCTAGATGCTCGCACTGTATTAGGTGGCACAGGGAGCAGTAACACCAGCACATCACATGGAGAAAAGATGCAAGACTGAGAAGGAGATAAAGTGCTTAGCGATTATACTATTTTACCTTTTCATATCTAGCATACTTGCCAGAAAATAAAGTTAAATTGCTTGAGAGTATCTTGTTTTAAAAAAAGAAACAGCAGTTGGATGCAATATAAAAAGTATGTGTCTATTTTGCCTTTGAGGAATGAAATCCTTTTCTCTGTGGAAGTAGAGCTTTTGCTGGCTCAAAGTAGTGTGAAGCATCACTCTACATACAGGGACTGTATATTAAGATGAAGAGCACTGGACTTCATAAAATATGGATATCTTCACTTGTTGTCATTTCCATTCTTGAAAATTTTAGTATTTATAGTATATTACTTTTATAGTCTTATTATTAATACTTAGTTTATTATCTGAGGAAGAAAGTAGGCAACAACCTCTAGTCTGAATGAATGTTTCTACACAGCTGTTTAAACCCATATATGTATGCATACGTTGTATTTCATTGGAGATGCTGGAAGTGGATTCCAAATAAAAATGTAAAGGTTGAATTGTGAAAAAAAATGCACATTGACTCCGCCTAAAAGAAAGGAGTACAAGAACAGCAAGCTACAAAGTAATCCCCTCACATATCCTCTTCAGTTGGGATTGGATGGCCAGTAGATATTTCTAAAATATATTAATCTGGGAAAGCAAATAAGAAATTATGTTGCTAGAACATGTTTCTTTCTAAGATGAGAGCAACTGTCTGACATGAACAACACAAAATCTCTATGGAATGCAGGGAGTAAGGTTTATCTTACACTATTTTACTGCGTTAAGAAGAGAAGTACTGTGTACCTTGTCATCATCTTAGGGAAGATTTATGAGGCTTTCTTGCAAGATCATTAAGTATATGTAATGAAATCCTTAGCAAGTTTAAAATTGGGAGTTAACAAAAGGTCAGTTTTGCAAATGCAATTTAGTCACTGGAATTACCAATGGAAATTTTGTAAAACTACTTTAGATTTCAGCCAATCACAGCTATAACTGGAACAAGTTCTTTTGTCTGTTGGCACTGCAATGGAAAAATATATATGTAGCTGTCTCTAAAGAGAGGAGACTGTGTTCTGCACCACATTTTAATAGGAGTATATGTTTGTCATTGTAAAACAATTACAACTCCCTGTAATTTGTTAGCAACCACTCTGCACCCATCTATCCTGTAAATATGGTTGAGTAAAAAATCTCATGAGTGAGCGAGTTTCAGTGCAAACTGAAACTGGCTTAGGATCTTACCGAAGTCATTTCATTCTTCAGCATGCTTTGTAAAGCTTTTCAGTCTATCACTTTCTTTCCACCATTAGACCTCTAATCCTTTAGGTCTGGTAAACTGGGAGTTCTGAATGGGGAGGCTAATGTGCATCACTTCAAGAAATCCTTCTTCTCAATGACTGAAAATACCAATTTCCATTCTGTGATCTGTCAAGTGTGTCAGCAGAAGTCTTTGCTCCCTGGTCTGACTATATATCCTGAAATGAACAACCCAAAAATAGCTAGTTCTCCATCAAAATTTCTCAGCTAAAGCTCATTTTTCTGTAGGCTGCAAAGCATCCTGCTGTTTCTTCCAAGATTTCACAGCTTTTGGTCATAGTCTAATTCAACCTGTGAGTGCTTATGCAAATTAACCCTGAAAAATTATTTTCTTAGCACAGGGGAGTCAGGTATTTGAAAAGATGTTTGAATTCCTTAACAGCTTTAGGGCACAAGTACAAAGGACAAATTTGTTGGCAACTGCCATGATAAACAAAAATATTTATCTGAAGAGGAGAAAGAAGTGTTGAAGTGTTTCTTAACGTGTGTCTAGCCTTTCAGCGTGAATCTTAGCTGGTGATTGGGAAGTCATCACATCTTAAACCGAGAAGGATGGAAGCTATGGCATTGCAAGCTCATGCCTGAAAAATAGACATTAAAAGCTGCTGGGAAGGAGAAGCACAGTATAATGAATTATATATTACAAACTAGATTCAAGGCAGCTACAGACAGCTTCCTGGAAATTATCTGAAGTTGCTAGTCCTTGCTAATCATGTAATATTTTTATTTTGTTAATTAAGAACCCACCTTTCATTTACATTTTAAACAAACTTGATATTGGCAGTGTGCTCCACTTTTACTTGTCTTTTGTGTGCTTTTTCATGCCAGGAATACAAGGTGTTGTGGAAGCTTATCAGAGCTGCCTTCCCAAGCTGCAGCTGTACGGGCCGACAAACATTGCTCCCATCATCCAGAAAGTGGCAAAATCTGCATCAGAGGAGACCAACACCAAGGAGGCCTCGGTAAGGGAAAAAAGCTGTGTTTGTCTTTTTTCTTGTCTTGTGATACATCTCTTGTAGGCCATCAAAACAAGGCCTTTTAATGAAGATTGTGCCTTCACAGTTTTTATTAACTGCCTTCACAGAAGGCAGCTTAAACCTGTGTCAGCTGGAACAGTGTATCCAAGCTTTATAGCTTCTATTGCCACAACTTTAAACTCTTCCCCCACTGATCTATTTCCTGCTTTTAGGGCTGTTTTACTGTAGCATACCCAGCTTTTCACTGTGGAAATAGAAATGGCACTACTAAGGTTAAAAATTGAGGGTCCAATCCCTAAAAGTGTTGGTTGTACCAGGAGATGAGTTCAAATGATTCCCTACACAGACTATCCAATTTCATGTCTCCAGCAGAAGCTGTACTAAAATTTTTCTGTTCACCTAGGGGATTTTTCCAACCATTCATTTGAAAATGGTAAGGATACAGTTTTCAGCTTGTTTTTACAGATGAAGTAATTTGTGCCTTTTAGAAACTGGAAGACAAGTCTGTTAGCCTAAACCTGATAAAAATCCCAGGACAAATATCTTGGGCTAGAAGACTTACACATAGATCATATTTTAAACGTACATCTTTGAGATGCGTTAGGTTTATTTTGATCCTTCCTTGAAGACAGAATGGGAGAAAGAGAGAACAAGAGAATTGGAGGGAATATGTGAGCAAGTAGGTCTGAACCATTTAGGAGAGAAGTGCTGTGGGAGTAAAGGATGTCAGAGAGACATGGTGTACTGCAGCAAGAAAAGTGCCCATGTATAGAACAGAATAGAGCTGTGCATTGGCATGTGTCTCATCACCAGGCCTAGAGCTTTCTCTAAGCTTTCTTCATGTGTCGGGCCTTTTTAAAGTCCTATTAGGGCAGCAGTTCCCAAATATTTCTGTTCACAAGTTTGGGCTTGTGATTGATATTTACCAGAGCATGTAGTGACAGAACAAAGGGTAATGGCTTCAAACTGAAAGAGTTTAACTTTAGATTAGATATTAGAAAAAAAAAACTTTACTGTGAGAGTGGTGAGGCACTGGAACAGGTTGCCTGGAGAAGCTAAGGATACCCCATCCCTGGCAGTGTTCAAGGACAGGTTGGATGGAGCTCTGAGCAACCTGGTCTAGTGGAAGGTGTCCCTGCCTCATCATCTGTTGGGCCTAGATGATCTTTAAGGTCCCTTCCAATCCAAACCATTCTATGATTCTATGATTATTATTCCACTGTCGTTTACAGAATATTGATAATATTTAGGGTCGCAGTCCTAAAATGGGGAATTACTATGTTTGAATTTCCATGCCCACCTAATCCTGAGGTGGCTCACTCTATTCCCAATGCTGTTTCTGATCTAATATGCCATAGTGAATAAGTTCCTTCATCCTTCTCTACCTAGGCTTCCCCCTTTCTGTCTGAAAAACTATTTATAGCATGAATCTTCAAGATGAAGCTTTCTCCCTGCATGTTTTGTTTTATTCATGGCAGGACAAGATGATAGGAACACTTTGAGTTTATATGGCTGTATATACATAAATATTGTTGATGTTTAAGTGTGTTGGTATAGCTCATGCAGAGTGACCAAATTCTATGATTTGTTCATTTTTCCTATCAATGCACATTTGTTAAATGACTCCAGCTGACTAATAATTCATAAAGGATCCAAGTAAGGGCCACTCTTCACCTTTACCAAGTGAAGATATGTCATAGCTGATGGTTCAGTGGGCTTTGGAGATCTGGGAGAGAAATGACAAGCTCACCAAATGGTTTGCTGTCCTCTAGAGAATGAGAAAACCTCTCTTTGGGGCTCTGTATGAAGAGTATGAAGATGGATACATCCCTGCCTTGCTTTCCTCAGGGACCCCATTACTCTGCAGAGCGCAGCAGACCTGCCATGGTGTGGTGCTTCCCCCACAGGCAGCAGTGGGTCAGTCCCCAGTTTGCAGACAGCTGCACCCACCCCTCTTGCCTGTTAGCAGAGGACCTCTGCTTAGTGTTGTCATAACCCCCTGACAGCTCTGCTACAGGCCTGTAATGCTCCAGTACCCCATTCCTCCCTGCCTCCCACTGGTTCCCAAAGGGAAAAAAGGTAATCGGAAACTGTCAGCAATGATTGTGCAGCAGATGGAAGATAGGGCTAGTGAAGACCTCAGGACTATTCCAGACTTCCCAGCCCAAGATCTGACTCTCCCAGCCACAGCAGCTAGACACCCCCTTTTCTACACTGGCATCTTTGGCTCTCTCCAGCTCCTGGAAATTACCTGAACCAGAGCTAAACTCCAGAAGAGGAGAAATTAGTTGCTGAGGAGCTTGGGATGAAAAATTCTATATAGTCAATATAACGGCTCTTTTCTCTTTAAAAAGGTCCATGAGTGAGTTACCAGAAACACTTTTATACTGCAAAAGGTTAAGCAGCTTTGGAATATTAACTAATGGTACAATTTTTCACTTCTTGTCCAACAACTTCAGCAATATTTCATCTTGCTGATCCTGACGGATGGCGTCATCACAGACATGGCTGACACCAGAGAGGCCATTGTCCATGCCTCTCACCTCCCCATGTCAGTCATCATTGTCGGGGTGGGCAACGCAGATTTTAGTGACATGCAGATGCTGGATGGTGACGATGGCATCCTGAGATCTCCCAAGGGCGAGCCTGTGCTTCGAGACATTGTCCAGTTTGTGCCATTTAGGAACTTCAAACATGTAAGCTGATTTTTCCATCCTTGCCACAGAAGGGTGAATGTGTATAGTGAGTGATTCACAGGGCTGGGGTTAACTTTGCATATGCATGAAGTGTTGAGTAAGTCTATGGCATTATTGTGTCAATAACAGTGAAAAAAAAAGGAATCAGAATGCAATGTGCTCCATTAGTGAGTTGGTGAGGGTGGGGAAGGAAGAGATGAGGCAGAATACAGGTGCTTTTTGTGGTGCCAGTCCTTGCTTCCACTTTCTCCCTGCTTTAATTTGGTTACCCTCCCTGCCTAATTTTTCATCGTGTGTCTTCTCCATTCTCTTTTGCCTCTGTTCTATTAGGACTACTGTATTCTTCTTTCTGTTCCTTCATTTCCACAGGCAGATGAAATGGCTGTGAGTTTGTCCTCCCATTGTTCCCTAGGAGGCTGCTTCTTTATTGAAGTTTGGTCCCTGAGTTCTCAAATTCAAGACTATCCACCCACAGCATCCTGGTTGCCTCCAAACCCTTTCCCAAATTCTGTACAAGAACACAGCCAAGAAAGTGGCATTACTGAGAGCTACCCTCTGCCCTCATCCAGCTGTTCCTGACTGAGGCCAGTGTGGTGTAGAAGACACTCTGTAGGAAAGGAGGGAACAGAACCAGCACTAAATTGACAAATCTAAAGTAAAGCTTTGGTCATGGACTTTCTCAGTCACCTGCCCTACATTGCATCATCTGTTCCAGGGACTTTTAAGCAACAGGGTAGGGACAGTGTTCACCAGCAAAAGGGGCTTTCCCACACACAGAGGGGTTTTTCAGAGCCCTTTTCCTCCATATGGAGGTATGCATTATGTTCCTCTGCAATGCTGATCCCATCCCTTTCCTTCCCTTTTTCCACCTTTCTCTCCCTTCTTTCCTCTCACTTCTGTTACATTTACATGGTTCTCCAGGCTGGTTTTTTGCTCTGTCTAGGAAGGATATCCTCAGTATTTGATTTGAGAATTTCTTTACCTCACAGTGCAACTGACTCATTCTCCTCATGAGATTGCTCTTTTTAATCTGCTCCCATACACTAGAGATCCTTAGATTTGGATATGTCACAGCCAAATTCTCAACTCTGGGCTGGTTTTAATCCACATATGGGTTTGCAGTGCTTACATTTCTGGGCTTTTTGTCACTACAAGAGCTTTTTTTCTGTTTGCTACTTCCAAAATACCTTCATTTTTCTCTTTGCAAGAGTAGTTATTTTTTCTCATTTCAAAATACAGTTTTGCAATATTTGTCTTAGATTTAGACACACTTCTTACTTTCATAAACTCTACTGAGGAACAAGAGAAACAAACTTGCTCCTCTTTTCCTTCTAGATTTACGTAAACAATGGATGCAGACAGGAGGGAAAATTCACCTTATGCTATTAGTTTGGTGACATGTGCCAAATAGCAGCAGATTGACTACTGAGCTGTAGATACACACATTTCTGTGCTGCCAGTGGCACACAGCCACCTACCTGCTAAAACAAAGTATGAGCACAACCACCTCATAGCTTGTGATTCCTTTAGCAGATAATCACAAGTGTCTAGTGCTGCACCGTAGTCAGGAAAAGTGTCCAGAGCTGAGTTATTTATGGGCTAGTGGGAGAGCTACTTTTAATTAGGTGAAAACATGTTTCTGCAAGGAACTGGCAAACCAGCTACATTTGTTATTTTTAGTTTCACTTTGTATTTTACAATAAAGCTAAAATCATCCTGGATTTAATAGATTAACACTGACAGTTGCAGTTCTGGGCTCTAAATATATTGTGCCCCTGGTGTTAACTTGTGACTGTATCTGTAGCATTGTTATTGCCAGCGTTGGTCAAATGACAAGCATATATTCTTTTTAGCTGATTTAGATTAACTTCCTCAGTACTGGGAGAGGAAAGCAATCTTAATGTATTTTTCTTTTTAAATAGTGATATTTTTCTTCCTCTTTCAGTAGCAAAGATAATACAGGTATAGAGATAGATTTGTATTTGCTCTGTCAGAAAAGTTAATATATCTTATGCAACCTGATATTTAGTCAGTTTATTGTGATCTTTCAGCTTTTCAACAAATGTCAGTGTAATGGATGAGTGCTCATAAAAATAGCCACTTCTGGCTGAATTTCTTTACTGTCATATCCCAAATAATCTCTCTCCCACCATTCACAGTGATATTCATGATATTCACAGCTTCCTTGCTTACTTAGCACAAACAAAAGACCATGCATCAACTAGTGAAATAATTTTTCATGGGAGAAATGAGTGTGATGTTTTGATTCAAACTTATTTTTCCCCAGAGAGGAAATGCCGATTTTACACATTTGGGAGATTTTTGTCAGATCAGTTCCAACCAAGCACAAGAATTTACATACATCAGCATATTACTTTTGACAGCTTTAAGCAAAATATATATTTAGGTAAAAAATCCCATTCCTTTTGTCAGTGTACTTTGTGTTAATTTACTAAGTAGAAAAAGAAGTTGAAGGATCATTTTATAAAGACTAAAAATCAAATTGTTTAAGGTTTATAGGTTTTTCTGATAAATCAAGTATTTATTTATTCCTAAATCCAAATTATATCAATTAATGACAGAAGGAGAGATGAAAATTTTATCTGTGAGCACTTATTTTTTGTTTTGCTGGAGGAGTAAACCAAAATTCCCTTGGAGTCAACCCAAGCAATACTTTTTTTCATTACTTCTATTCTCAGGTCGGCTTGGAACTCAAAATCTCATATCTGTCCAAAGAGATCAAAAATAATCTGTGCAAAACCTTCTCCTTTGAGAAAATGGAAGGGGGGGGGAGAAAGAAGTTGTCAAAATAACCTATAGAAATGAATCCCTTTTATTTTCTAAGTTTGACTTCAGAGAAGCTTCTGAGGCTGCACAGCACTCATACAGGCATTTAACACATTTCAATTAGTTATTCACATACCTAAAATCTTATACCCACTCCAATGTTTTACTGGCTTAAGACTCAGTGTAGACAGCAGGCTCTATTATAGGGGTTTAATCTCCTATGCAATACAGCGCATCAGAAGTACTTCAGTAAAATATCTAAGCTCTTTCTTTCTCTTTAAGGAATATCTTTGAAGCCATCAAAATAATAGCAGCAACTGTAGTGACTCTTGGCAAATCCTGTAGTTAGAGGCTTGATAAAATCAAGGTAACCACTAACGCTTAAAAAACTTTCCCATTGTATAGTGTGTGGCATATGGCATTCACTAAAGGGGAACATAACAAACAAAGGAAACATATTTTCCCTGAACCCAAGTGATTTTTTTTTTTTCTCTCTGTATTCATCCCCACACCAGTAATGTGAATGTCCTTCACCTGGAACTGTAGAACAGTGATGCTCCGTCACTGAAACATAGTTGAAGAAAACCACCTGCCTCAATCCATTCACAGTCATATTTTAAGAGATTAAATTCTCTGCCTTTGGGATGTATGATGTATTTACTAGGCACAAATCTGATGCCACGGGTAGATTGTATTCCATTCTGCATTGTATTTAATCATAAAGGTTAACAGCTGTGACTTAGTAACACATACATCACAAAGGAGTGTGGAAAGCACAGCTCATAACCACTGCAAGGAGCAATGTTTTGCACTATGCATTGTAGTTAAAGGTTAAGCATTGTGAAGGTATAGAACCGAACCAACAGTTTTTTGTAATACACACCAATTATGGAATCATAGGGGATTATTTTCCTGCTGCTGACTGATCTGATTGTTGTGTATTAGCTATCACTTGAGAGCTATTCATCTTGAGGTGCTTATTGCTAGGATGCTCTTCAAGCAGTTAAATAGAGGAGAATATGTTACAGTAAAACATTAATTTAATGTCCCATCTGTGTTAAAGATGCAGCAAAGGTAATCCTTAAACAACCCTGATGAACTGGTCTGTGTTTTAGCTTAGAAGTTACTGATTGTAATTCTCACTTATACAAATGCTGCTTTGCACCATCTGATCTGGAAATGAGAGTGCTTTACCACCACAAAAAGTATGTAAGGTACAGGTGGTCCAAATCATCAGAGAGGAAACCCACCCCAACCCTGGTTTTGGGATGTTCCCTGCTAGAAAGAGCCCCAGAACCAATAGACATCACTGGCATGATGAAACTCAGTAAAGCAACAGTTGCCCATGCTCAGACTGAAGCACAGAGTCAAGCCAGCTACCCCAGAGCAACCCTGTGTGGGGCCATGTACTGCCTGTGAGCCTGTGGGCACAGTAAATGTTTTAGCTTAAAACTCAAAGGCTTTTCAGTTGAGGACTCCTCAAGTGGCAGTGATTCAGCTGTGCATCTGAGCCCTGCCAGAGCCTGTTCTGAAGGGCTGACCCTTCGTTCAGGAGGAATGGATGTGGCGTCAGAAGAGAGAAGTGGCAGAGGGAGGATGGTGCACAGCCCTGAGTGTTGTTGGCCCAATGTTCAGATGTGAATTACACGTGATCCAGAGAAGCTGATGCCCAGTGCTCCTGCCCAGCATTTTTAAAGACAGAGCAGAGTGAAGTTTCCTGATTGCTATGGCCTGTGTGTGCAGTGCCAGCCCAGGGCTCTTCCCCCACTCCCTGTTTTTACCTCTGTATAGGGTTGTATTTTTAGTAAGATAGCACAGAGGCAGGCTAAGGTATGCACAGCTTTGATACACTGGGAAGAAGATTTTAAAAACCAGTAATTTTCAATGGCATTGTAGAAATCAGGTATTTGTGTGACTCCAAGGGGTATTTTCTGATTATTTTAGTTGGAACTAGATGAGCTTTAAGGTCCCTTCCAACCCAAATCATTCCATGGTTCTATGAAACAAGTCTAGGCAAGAATAAGGCAACTCTGGAAAACTGTGAATTTCACTTTTCAGGGTTAAAATAAATGGGTTCTGTTGCTGTGTAACATCTGAGAACAGTTTCTGCACTGTCACACAAAGTATGCTCTATGCTTTGCCAGTTTGTTCATGCAGAAATGTTCCAGGCTTTTTTGCCTGCACAAATATTTTGGTATAAACGTCACAGTAGGGAAAGAGCAGTTCATTTTATTTGTTATTAATCCCATACATGAGTCAAAATACAAAAATACAATAAAAACCCAAAAAACATTCTGATTCTGGTTTTGCTAGTATTATCTTTGTAGTTACAGTATTATAACTTGATACTGGAATTTCTTCACTAAGAAGAAATTCGCTAATCTAAGGGTGTTTTCTTCACCCTTAGATTAGTGTGCCTACAAATAGTTTACCATTCTATGTAAGCCAAATTTTAAGACTCTGTAAGGATAAGGATGCCACCCCACAAAACAGAGGAGGTCAAAAACCAGTCAATACAACTGCTTTGTGACATGGTCGTTTCGAAACCTGGCTGATAACACAACAGACAGTGAGGAGGAAAGTGTTCATTAATTTGGGAAAAAGTACTTGGTGTGCAGAAGAAATGGGATCCAGCCACCAGTTGAGTTCCCATGCATCGTCTGATCTGCAGTCTGTGCTCTCTGGAGATAAACACATAAATTTAAACCTCTCCAAATGACATTTAAGTATTTACATTTTTAATGCATTTTGGGCTCAAAGGGAACAGAGCAGGCTGGCTCTGGAGGACTTGGAACCAGCTCTACCCAAACATTAGAAACAATCAAATCTAAAACATGGCGCAAGAGAGTGCGTGGGAGAACAGGAGTCCAGTTTTATCGCTGCTGAATTCAGGGGCTGAGGAATATCCATGCAGCACACGCAGGTGATGGTTGCCCACAAAACATCCACAGGCCCCTCTGCTTAAAATGAAGCACTGTCAGGGTCTGAGGCAGCAACTCTGTGATGCTGATGGAGGGCAGGGTTTCTCACTGCACCTTCCTGCCTGGGGTGAAAGCCACTGGCCATCTCTATGTCCATCTCTACCTTTCAGAGTCATCAGTTCTTAAGTCTGATTGACACCTGCCATTTTTATGTTGCAGGAAGAGCTTTAAAGCCTCCACCAAGCCTAGGACTGAAGATTTCTCATAACCATGGTTTAATTCCAATAAAAACGAAGTATTTTTTATTGTGTTAAAAGCTTTCCCAACCATTAAAACACCATGCCAGATTCTGAAGAGCAGAATGGTGATGAAGGCCTCCCTTTTAGAGTGTTGTCCATTCATGTTCAGCTTGAAGCTCTGCAGGATTCTTTGCTGAACACTGATGAATGAAGTCTTTGCAGCCCTTTATTGTGATATGGTGCTCTCCCAGAGTGTAGGGAAGTTTACTTACCCTGAACTTAAAACAGTCCAAATGGACCTGAAGTCACACAGAGCACTTTTGGCTTTAGTGTACTTTTAGGCAGCTACAGCTTTATACCTAAACTGACTCATAAAATGAGTTTCCAGCAATAGTGTGATTCACTTTGGGTCTTTTTTGCCTTCCATTTCTGTACCATACTTCCTCCCTTGATCTCATGGCACCAGTGCCCCTAAAACCCATGGCACTTCTAGCAGAGAGCCAGGTTAACACTTGTGTTTTCTACCATTTCCTGCAGGCATCCCCAGCTGCTCTAGCAAAAAGCGTTTTGGCTGAAGTTCCAAACCAAGTCGTGGACTATTACAATGGCAAAGGGATAAAACCAAAATGTGTGTCAGAGTACGAGTCTTCCAGGACACTAGCTCCATGAACCTGCCTGCACTCTTTTACAAAATTAAAAAAGAAAAATGCTACTGTCTACAACTACTGTATTTAAAAAAAAAATGAAACAAAAAAATAGCACGTTTTGGTGATTTTTAACTAAAATAACCCTTTTTTTTTTTTGCATGTGTAGCCTAAGGGCTTAAATCTGTTAAGCGGTCGTATTGTTGAAAACTTTTTATGAGAAAAAAAATCCAGAAAAAAAAAAGTGAACTCTTTACATTACAGCATGTTGCCTTGAAATAAAAAGTTATCTGTATCTGGTTTTTATACAGGTTTGTTGAAATTTTGCTAAATTTCTTATATTTACACTGTAAAGCATTTTGAAATATTTATTGAGAGTCGATAGCCAAAATGTCTTTGGTTTAATCTGCTATGAACTGAGAGATTTTTCAAAATGGCAGATGCATGAACTGTATTTTGCATGTTTAAAATAAAAACAACACAGTTTTGCAGTTGTCTTTATTTCTCTCTGCCACAAGGTTGCCTGCTTTCAACTCCCATATTCCAAGGCAAGGGTAATAAAGTGTTTCAAGAGATACCTGACCTGAAGCATGGGCATTTCTAATGTTAGCACCTTTTAACATGGGCACCCAAACAAGCCCACTCAGTCTGTGGCCTGAGTAGTAATTTTTCAAAAGCCTGACAAATCCTGCTGTTACAAAGTGTTCACACCATAGCTGTAAAGAGATCTGGCTTGGAGAGCATGATCCGTCAGGATTGCATGTCTTAAAACATGCCTACTTAATCCCAACAGTCTGGCTGGCTTTCAAACAGGATGTATTTTGGCTATCCAAATTTATAATCTCTTCTGTTTGGGAATTCTTATTTTGTTTCATTTGTGTTTTTTAATCTCACACGCAGTATCTGTGTGGCATATTTTCCAAAAGAAATTTTGCACTGCCTGATTTTGTGACAAGCAGTCATTTGTAACTTCATCCTCACACAGATCACCTGTGTGTGATTGAAGAACTGGGGTTTTTTACCAAAATATTGAAGCCACCTTTTTTTTTTAAAAAAAAAGAGGACACACGAGAACAGAATGCTGGTGGATTGCACTTTCCATTGAAATATTTATGTATATAAATGAAGAAATTAGATTGATGTTATTTTTTGTGTTTGAATTTTGGCTGCTTCTTTTGCTAAAAAACAATTGTGGAGAACGTGACTTGTTAGAAACTAAGGAGAAAATGTGACAAAAAGTAATCTGTGTGGGATTGTCCAAAAAGCACAGCTCTGGATGAGTTGTGCTCCCACGGAATTGAAAACATTCTTGTTGCTAGTTCCTGAAGAAGCTGTTTGGGGCCGGTGCTGAATATTTTTTGGAAACCCTCCCCTGTGAGCAAGGGGTTTTGATTTAGAAATACATATTTTTAAATGAGTTTGCTGGTAATGCAGTAGTCTAGCTCCCTGATTCTCCTTTTGAAGTAGCTCCCATAGGATCACCTTTGATTGATGATTTCGTTCTCTTCAAGGAAGCCAGTGGGATAGCCAAGATGCATGGGGCTGTCTCCCCAGCACGTTCAGTTCTGCCCCATCTCTATCCTGCAGTGCCATCATTCACACTTGCTTGTAAAGATTTCTTCAGCTGATCAGACACTGAGCAGCAGCCAGTATTACTTGGTCATGGGTATAAATTGTCTGGAGATGTCCAAACTGATAGATCTCAAATCCCCATTTCCATGTAATGGCTGACTCTTCGTTTGAGAGCTTACCTTGTCAGGCTGCACATCTCTCCCTGTGTGGGTGTATTTCATCTGGAAGCTACTGTGATCTCCCCTTACATGTCATACACCACTCTGCCAATGAATCTTAATTCTTACATACAACACCTCTAGTTTCTTATTCCCACTTCTCCCCTATTTTCTTTCCTTCCCTATTCTCAAAAGGAGCGTTTTCTAGCTGTTAAAGCACAGGACTGAAAAATCAATGTGTTCTTTCCTCCTCCAGTATCTCATTTTGTTTTCTTGGCCAAGTTTTTTAAATTTTCTGCACCTCAGCTTCCTCATCTGTAAAATGAAGGTCACTGTCATGTATCATAAATACCTCACAATAGTATGGGGGGACTTTAATACTTGAAAAGTGATTTGAGATCCTTCCTCAGAGGCATGATGGTGCTCTTGCCATGTAAAGAGTATTACATTACCCTGGGACCTGCATTTAGGGATCTAAGGTACAGTTGAGGACAAGTTCAGCCTTTTCCTTATCATTTGCCAGACTGAATAAAAGAAAGCTTTCAGCAAAAAAAATTAGGAATCAAATAAATTGTTCTTCTGGTACATGTGATCTTTGACTAAAATAATTTTTGAAGTGTTTATGGTTATAAAGAATTGGGCAGTTACAGCTCTTCATTACCAGAGGTGTTACAAGATGCTCCTATAATGTAGCATCATGTAAAATGCAGAGATCAACAGGTTATTGTATGCTGGGCTATATAAACTGTTAGTCATTTTCATGTGTGTAGGTGGTCTATGTAAGTGTCTCTAGAACCCCAGCTGCTGCAGATCTTTCTGTTTACTTCACACAAGCCTGATTATAAATGCTGTCTACTTAAAAACAAATCATCATCAGTGGTTGATATAAGTCAGCCATTCTGTAGCAGCCCTCAAGTATTTAGAAAGATACCTTCACGGTATTGAAAAATCAATTGGAAATCTCCTTCAGTCTGTACAGATCTCAGCATGTAAAACAAATACGTAATAGTGTGGTGAGTTGGTGTAGGATGCACAGAAGACAAAACTGGCCATATGGTAAAGGCTTTCTAATGAGGCTTTGGATGTTATTTTCATTGCTCCAAGCCACTCTCTGCAATAAAACACTGTGGACTTTGTGCAGGGTAACATCATTAAGTATATGAATATATCTCTGAAATGGGATCTTTTTCTCCTGTTTTATCTACTTAGGGTTTTAGCTAGGCCATTCTGCCTTTAGGCTGAACTGCCATCAATTTCTCCTGCAGATTTTTTTATGCAAATTTAAACTTCTACTGCCTTTTGATGGATCATTTTAAATTCTGAAAACTCCTTTAAAATAAATTACATCTTGTCATTTTGAGATAACCAATGATCTAAAATATATTCTCTGCCAACTACAACCCTGCCTTCCTTTTTATCTAAAATCCAATTCCAAACCCAGAAAAGTCCCAGAAAACTCAAAGAGATTCATAATCCCTATTAGCCCAAAATACATTAACATCTGTAATTCTTGAGCCAGATACTGAGATGAATTGTATTTTTAGTTTGTAGGGGAAACTAAGTCCACAAGAGATTTTTAAAAAGCACTAATACACTGCTAAGTACTTGTTACCCTAAGGTTAAACCTATCCATATGAAGATTTTACATGATGAACAATGTAGCGTTCTACTTTTTTTTTTTTTTTTTTTTTTTTAATGGAAGAGTCTACAGGTATGACAGGGAAATTATAATAATAGTATTGCTTTAAAATATCTTTTCTCTTAGTCTCCAAATACCAAAGGCACAAAACTTAGACAGCTGAAGGGTTTACAGTTCAGTATCTTAGAGACCTGCTGTGGGTGGTGGGGAGCAGTGGTCTGAGCCAAGGCTTGCTGCAGGTTGCCAAGGTGATATTCCAACAAACATACAGATGGAAGGCCCCAGTTCTGCGCAGATTTGCTTGACAGAAGCCCTGCAGCTCTGCAATACTCAACTTCATCCCTTGGGTTTACCCACACACCAAATACTGTGATAGAACAGCTCGTGGCTTAAGTGAGCCTCATTATCATATTGCGCTAAGGTCTTTTCTGGTGAGTTAAACAGAGCTCCCTCCTTCAGTCTGGCTCTTGGCTGCTAACACAGGTCATGGCTAACTCCCGGACAGAACTCGACTCATTATTCGGATCGACATTCCTCACCTGGGATTATGGGTGTTGCAGTCACACCTGCTATGTGAATCTTACCCTATGTGTAGTCTTTCCAACATGAAGGGAGTTACTAGACAAACTCCCTCTACTCCTGAGTAGCATGGACATTTCAGTCACGAAGCATTGCTACATTTGTATTCACTTTTGGGTTTTGAATGGGAAGGATGAGCTGGAAGATTCCTAGGATAAGTTTACACTTCTCAAGTATTTTTTTTTTCTTTATTTGCAGGAAGTACCATTTTGCCACAAGAAAAATAGAGTTTATAGCACCACCTGTTCTCCTTCACGCAGAGTTCTTATTTGTACCTGCAGTCCTGAGCTGAGGAGCTGCACTATACTGGAGACAATTTCAGCAATTAGAGAGCTATATGAGTGATAATAGTCAGCCCAGCTGCATGTTTGCTTGCAGCATTCACTGCAAACCATCAGCTGGTTGTACTCCCACCCCCTCTTTTTTGTTTTTCCAGTTTCATTGCAAAGCTGGGGAGATCCTACAAACTGATCAGGTGAAACCCAGGTGACCTCTCCTGTGAAGGCTGCCAGTTCAAAAGTGGTGTTTCCACTTCCGGCAATTCTCAGAACTATCCAAGGCAGCAGACTGGTGGGAAAGGTTATTTTCTAATGGGTGCTCTTCCTTTCTCTTCCTTTCCTCCAAAAAAAGTGGTAGCCATTTCCACTGCTGTGCAGAAAGCCTTTTACTGCTGTGTTCAGGAGACACTTGAATTCTTGTCCCACTGATTAGAGCAGGCAGTTTGCCATCTGACTGCATCCAAAGTTGCAGCCACCTTGCTACACCCACTCCCCCTTACACACGCAAACCTGACGAGTTCATGCCTCTTTAGCACCATGACAAGCTGCATGCAGCTAAAACAAACAAACAAACAAAAAAGGTTGATTTTGCATCATGATAAAAAGGGGGAAAGTACAGCACTGAAACTTTTCTCTCAGAAATGTGTGCCCCCATGTATTACTTCCAAGTTACCAGTGCATGAAATCCTGTGTCACCTCAGCTGTGCAGGATGCTACATGAGAAAAGCATCAAACTGTGGCAACAAGGCTCACTAGGATCAAGGGAGCCCTCTTCTCTGGCTGGGAGCATCTGCCATGGCTTGGCAAGTTACTTGATCTTGCCTTGGTTCCACATCTCTGAAATGGGAGCAAATAGAATTTTGCTGCTTCCTGGGGACTTTGGTAGGGTTGCCACGGTATTCAGAAATTGGGACATAACACCTTTATCATTTTTAGACCCTTTCTTCCTCCTGGTATAGAGGTCTCTGTCAGAGCAGCAGCATAAGCTACCAATGGACCCCGTTAGGAAACACATCTGCATGAAATTTAGCAACATCCCTGTTGCTGTTCTTGATGCCAGGGAGAGAGCAAAAGATGCAGTGATCACACTGACAGTGGAGATTAACCAGCTTTAGAGAGGGAATGTCAGTTGGACTGTAAACTTGGGAGATGCATTTCTGAGCACACTATGTGGCTACTTCCTAAAAGGACAAGAAGAAAACACGGGACAAGGAGTGTGTGTGGAAGCTACAGGTAATTTTCTGGATCACAGTTTTGGGAATGAACACCAAAACTGCCCAGTTATAAGCCTCAAGTGCAACAACAACCCCCCCCCCCCCCCCCCATTTACCACAGTGGGGGAGAAGATGGAGTAGTGGGGTAAAGAGAAGCAAGGAGAGATTCCAGCTGACCATGCTGAAAGCTCATGTGTCTTTATAAAAAGATATTTCCGCCTAAACAATCTTGGGTTCATACCCCTTCACTGTCCTAACTACTGCACTCTTGGCTGTGCTGGTTCCCTTCTCAGAAAAGGAAAAAAAGGGTGAGTCCATTCGGGATACTGATGAAAGCCAGACCTCACTAAAGCCAGAGTGTCATAGGTACCATCCCTGTGCCAGGCTGCCCAGAACCCTCTGCCTGACCCACCCACTTTACCAGTAACTTTCCCTGGCTACATTATTAAATACACTTCCCATAAACGCTGCCCTCCTGCCCTCACATCGCCCAGCCACTCGCTCGGAGCACCTCATCATAGAGCCATGGGACCATTCAGGTTGGGAAGGGCCTCTAAGATCATCGAGTCCACCCATTATCCCAGCATTGCCAGGGCCATCGCTAAACCCCGTCCTTAAGTGCTACATCTACACGGTTTTTTGAGCACTCACGGGGACGGGGATCCCACCACTTTCCCTGGGCAGCCTGTTCCAACGGTTAACCACCCTTTCCATGAAGAAAGTTTCCCCAATATCCGATCTAAACTTCCTCTGGCACAACGTGAGGCCGTTTCCTCTTATCCTGTCGCTCACTTTGCTGGGAGAAAGGGCCTGAACTGGTTAAGCCCCGCACCCCGCCAAGTTTGACACAGCAGAGCCGCTTCTTCCCGGACACCACCACACCCCCGAAGGCATCTGCCCAACACCCGCAGGAACGTCTTGAGTCCATTGTCCCGCAACCCTGTGTGCCTAAGCGGTGTTTGCCAGCGATAAACCCCACCAGCCGCGGGCATTTTCCCTTTTTAGATACGTGCGCGTTAGATTTTATTGGCTGGAATGCAGGCAGAGGAGCGATGGCAGGGATGGAAGGGCTGCGGGGGGAAAGGGTGTCCATGGCTATTTGTGCATGTCCTCGCCCTTGGGTGAGGTATTCCCCCCGGGTCAGAGTAGCTCCATCGGCCACGGGTGCTGCAGCCCACGCCTTTGGGGTGATTCGGGAGTTTTTATGTCGGCTCTTGAGCTCGCCGCCCGCGGGGCCGGAACTGTCTGTCCGGGGCAGCACGGAAGGTTTCCAGCGGCGGACGCGGCGGGGCCGGAAGGCGGCGGCGGCTCCGCCGGGGTGGCGGCATGGCGGGCTGGGGGCGGCTGGCCCGGCTCGGCGGGCGCCTCTGGGCGGCGGCGGCGCCGGCTCCCGGACACAGGGAGCGGCACGGCAGGGAGGGGAAGGGGNAGGAAGAGCGGGGAGCAGAGCGCGGCTTGGCCCCTGTCGCGGCGCCGAGGTCACAGAATCGTAGAATTTCTTGAGTTGGAGGGGGATCTTGAAGATAATCTAGTTCCAGCCCCTCTGCTGTGGGAGGGGACGCCTTCAGCTAGACCAGGTTGTTCAGAGCTGCATCCAACGTGGATGTACGCTGTCAGGGATGGGGCATCCAGAGCTTCTTTGGGCAACCTGTGTCTGTGCCTCACCACCCTCACAGCAAAGAATTTCTTCCTAATATCTAATCTAAGCATATTGTCTTTCATTTTGAACCCGTTCCGCCTTGTCCTGTCCCTACATGCTCTTGTAAGTAGTTTTGCCCCGATTTTCCTGTAAATTCCCTTCAGGTACTGGAAGATGAGGGGCACCTCAGCGGCCCTTTTCCCCCGGCGGCCTCTCCCTGCCCCTGGGCGCCGCCCTTTGGAGAGGCCTCTGCGGCCTGCTGGCAGCGCCTGGAAGCTTTGCTCGTGCAGAGGTGGTGGTGCCATGGGTTACTGCTGGGGCACTCCAGCCGTAGAAATAGCCCCAGTCTTAGAAATAGCCGCAGCCTGCATGGGAATTATGGCAGGACAGGCGTGTTCGCATCCAAAGCATCTTTGCAGCATTGTGATTGACTTGACCTACTGTGTTTTGGGTCACCTTGGCCTGCTGGCCACGTGCATTCATGACCTGTATTATTAAATACTCTTTTGTTGGTGTTGCAGAGGATTGGGGAGCATTCAAGCCTTTTTAAGCCATCATAAAATTTATGGCAGGACACTGAGGTGTTTAGCAGGGTTTGTAGAATCAGAGAGTTGTTGGTGTTGGAAGGGAGCTGAGGAGCCAAGTTCTAAGCTGAGGTCTAAGTTCTTTCTCACAGTGTGGCCAGCCCTGAGGTCAGACCAGATTGCTCAGGGCTTTGTGGTTTTGGGCCTTGAAAGCCTCCAAGGACTGAATCAGCACAGTCCCTCTAGACCCCACTGCCAGTGTTTGATTGTCTTCAGGCTGAATATTTTTTTTCCTTGTGTCGAATCTGAATTCCCTTCTTCAGTTTATAGCACTTCTCTCATTCTCCTGGCATGCACCTCAGTGAACATGGCCTGCCTCGGTCTTGTTGGTAGCTTTCTCACAAGTTTTTCCATGCCACTTGTGGATGGGACTGTGCATTTCCCCTTTATGGATTTCATTGGGTTCCTTGTTGGCTTCTCTCTCTGGCTGGCAGAGGGACACCCTTGAGCATCAGCCACTGCTCTCTTCAAATTTCAAAAGGTTGCACTCATCCCCTCTTAGAGGCCACTGATAAAGATATTAAACAGGACAAGTCCCTGAAGAGACTCTTGAGGAACTCTGCTTGTTAACTGGCCTTCTAGTAGAGTCCAAAGCATCAGCTGTGACTCCTTCAGCCCAGTGATCCAGCCAGGTTTTTCCTCACTGGATAGCCTACCTATGTGTGCCATAACATCCAATCTTAGATAGAAGGATGCCACAAGAGATTGTTTTAAAAGATCTTGCTAAAGTTAAGATAAACAATACCTACTGTTATCTCTTCGTTCATGGATCTAGCTGGGGGTTTTTTATCTTCAAAAGAGTGGTTGATTGCTTTGTTTTGCTTGCTCCCCTTCAGTATTATTCAGAATACTTAGTCAAATGACAAATAATTAGGTGTTCTATAAATTAGATGTGACATACATGCTATGAGACATTTTTTGTACTGACGAAACACTTAAAACCTTTTCCCACCACTGGAAAGGGGGCAGCTGGGCTTTGTAGTCAGACACACCAACAGTTCAACGTGGTGGCATGAGCATCTTTCTGAAGAGAATGTGGAGTTCCTCAAGAAGATGACTGCAGAGGAGTACAAAGCTCAGACAGCCAGCAAGCTGTGCCCTCTGAAAGATGAGCCATGGCCACTGAATAAGTGGACACCAGGTGAGAAAGTATCTCTTCTGAAATACCAAATTCATGCTGAAATTATTATTGTTGTTGCATTCAGTAACATCAGGACTGTGTCTTGTGAAGTATTCTCCTTTTGGCTTTCACATCAATCATTCAATACATCTCCTAGTAAATAAGTACATGTAGTATGTTGCTTCTCTAAAAAGCATTTAAACTATTACAAGGTGTTAAGAACCCTTTAAGAACTTCTAGTTCTTAAGTTTAGTTTTTTAGTCCAGCACTTGGCTTGTCCCACTGCTGTACGACAACAAGATAATAAATTAAGAATTCGTCAAAAAAGTCTCCTTAGAATAGAAAGTATGTGAACTTGAGAATGCTCTTGTTAATATTGCTGGACTCTGAAGAAAAAGTGTAGTATGTAATACATCCCACTTCTGGTCTGTGATTATGAGTTCTTATGGACTAGAACACAGTATTAAGTTTTTGAGCTTTCAAAAGGGTCACATCATTTCTGTGGCAGACATGACAGGCTGCCTTTGCTGTACGGATTTGCAAAGATCAGGGTGAGAGGAACCTCCTACAGTACACTTTTCAATAGTTAGTTTGTTTCTAATACATGGGCATTGTATTTCTGAAAAGAAAAACCCACATCAAAAGTAGTTGCATTTTCTATCAAACACAATTGAAACAGATGGAACTTTACTGCTGGTGGGATTTAAAACCCCCAGCCTACCCGCAGAGATTTAGTGGTGTTTTCTCTCCTTCACCTCCTTAGGAAAAAATCAGAGTTAATGGGACTTTGCGGATTGTTAGTTGAACTCTTTCAGTTATTAAGTATGAAGTTGCATCCATGTTCTGTTTTGATCTGCAGATTCCATCAGAGTTGGTGTTGTTGCAGTAAAACTGGGAATGATGCCAATATGGACCAAATCAGGAGAAAAACATGCTGTCACACTACTTAAGGTGAAATAAATCATAATGAATTTCATCTCCTATACTGTATTCAGATTGTAAACCAGCTGTTTCAATCAAAAATGAAACTTATTACTTGTACAGAGTAGAAAATCCTGAAAGTAAAGATTTCTTTCACTCCTGTGTAGTACACCATGCCCATTCTGTTTATATCCGAACTTTCTAGGAGTGGTCTGCCTGCTGCCTCAGCTATTCAAATGCTACAGAGCTGTGAGTAGTTACCTAGGTGATGCCACAAAGCTGGGGTTAACTATCCCACTTCACTTCTTTTATTTTTCCACCTGCAGGCATGTTGGGATTAGTTTCACCTTGGTTTCTGAGCCTTTGTAGCTCTGAAGCTGCTTCTTCATATTCTCTGGCAGCTGCTTTTGTGATGAAGCCTTTTGCTGACTGGTTGCTGCCCTATGAGGAGCCACTGCTGTGAAGGCCATCAGGTTTACAGGGCAAAGGAGCAGGACTCTAAAACATGGGCTCTTACTATATGCTTTGCATGCTTACAGTAGGGATTTTTCAGATCTTGCATGCAAAAGGTGATTATAAAAGTTTATTCAATTTCTAGACCATTGCATTTGCATTCTACTAATTTTTTTTTTTCTAAAATAAGGCTTCAGTTCATTGGAAAAGCAATGTCAATGGTAAAAATGTAACACACTCTTACTTGTAGGCTGTATCTTCTGTTACAAAAACAGAGACTGACTTTGTTTCTTAAAGTATACACAACTGCTTATACTGAAGCAAACACTTTCTTTTCTTTAGGTTCAAGATTGCCATGTTTTAAGATACGTTTCAAAGGAAGAGTCAGGTGGGAAAACAGCTAAGCTGCTTGTTGGAGGCAAAAATGTATCTCCTTTTTCTGTAAGTGAACCGCCTTGGGTATGGGAATTGTTGTTTCTGTTGTGATTACAACTCAAAAGTAGCATAAGTAGACTTCTCTGAAAGAGTAATTGGCAGACAAGCGTGCTTTGGAACTGATCTTTTGTCACATTCACCTTTGCCTTTTCCTAATGCTAGTGTAAATTCTTGGTTAACAGAATAGCAAGAAGAACTTTTTGAAAGTTTTGCCTCTTGATTCTCCAGGAAAGCTGTGGGTTCAGGAATTTGCTTTGATGTGCAGTATCCCATGCTGGTGAAAGGGTTTGAAGGACCACTAGCAGTGTAGAAATGTGTGTTCACTGTGTCTGTGGAGATGCAGTTGAGATGAGGACCGCAAGATACACACTTTAGGGCCTGTTGTAAACTTGCCCAACTTCATCAGTTGTTTAGAAGACTTTGTACTGTAGCTTACTCTTCTGTACTGTCTTTTTAGCTGTAGTTCTATTTTTTCCCCAGGTCAGTTGACATTTTTTTATTTGCCTATAGTTGTGTTGATAAGTAAGTTTAAGACTTATATTTTCAAGAAGATAGCTTCATGATTGTAGCTCATCAACAGCCATATCAAAGCCACTCATTTGTTTAGACATCCCAGTTGTTTGATGTGGAATTCCCAGATACCTTCAGTGGCTGAGGTTGTCTAGCAGAGCTGTCATTCCTCAAGATGACTTATAGATCAAGCAGGAACAAAGCATTCCCTCAAGGGATTGCAGTTTTTGTGATGCATTGTTTCTGTAAAATATGATTTTTCACTTCTTGCAGTGTCCTGACATCATTTGTCTGATTTAGGCAAGTAAAAAAATCCCAGGGCTAGTGACTACTAAGCACATCATCTCAGTTTGTGATTGTGGCTTTTTGAGGACATAAATTTCCCTTTTTCAAACAGATGGTTGTCCCAGGGCCTCAAAATTAATCAATGTACTTTTTTCTGCTTTAGTGGAGGTGAGAGAAGGACCTTTTTTCATTTGATAGATGTGTTGGCTTTTTTAGTATATTCTACTGATTTTGAACAGGCTTATACTTCAAGGTACCATTCTTTTATTCAGTGGGTTTATACCATGTTTCACTATCACAGCTTGTACTTTTCAGGTGTCTATCCTGTCACTTCAGTCCATTTCCACTTTCCAGGTATGACATTCTTCCTGGAAAAATGACAGCTGTGTTTTTTCTTCCCTGTTACTTTGGTCTAAGGCATACAAGAATCGTGGGAATAATAATTTTCAAGTTGTATTTTGCCCATTAGACTCCTTAGAGTTGATCTTTTCATGAAGATGATGTTACCAGTACGCCAGTATGTTGTCAGAGTAAAAACATGCCCGAACTAAAGAGGCATAAAAAACCCTTCTTTTTAAACAGCTACTATGAACTAAGAAAATTTCTTCAAAACAGAACTACCTAAAAAGTCAACTCAAGGACTTTTTAGTGGTGTGAGTTACGTTAAAGACTTTCTTTGGGCATAACTTTTCTTTCCCAAGTTAGCTTCTATTAATAATTTGGTTGAACTTAGACTAATTTTAATAAAGAAATTAATTTAATATCCTTTGAGCAGTCTTTGGTGAGGTCCTGGCCTGCGACTGAACTATGTATTATTATTATTATACTGAGCTCTATTATAATTTTTGATATCATCATTGTATAAACTAGATAATTCCTGAGGAAGAATTTGGCATGCTGATTCTGAGCGGTTTTACTTGTTAAGGTACTAACAAGTGATGTATTTCTGTGGTTCAGCTGCAAGTTTGGCTCATTGTTTTCCTATGTTTATCGGCCTTTTTATGTGTTTCTTTTCTCTCTGAAGTGTCAGAAGTGAGAATTAAAAGAAAGGTGAATGATACTGTCTTGTATTAGCATAAGCAATTTCTCTTTTGTTAATTCCTCCTAGGAACATCTGTCTTCCTCAGGTTGCTCACAGCTACTGATTTTTAATGAATTCAATCAAAAGATTCCTTCAGTACTTTTGCTAACAAAGAATTTCCTGTATTTCTTTGGAGTGTCAAATTGATCTAAAACTGATAAGAAATATTGCATTTTTAGCAGCTTTATTTTTCCTTTTTAGCTTGATGTATGTCACTGTTATAAGTGAACAGATTTTCCATGATTTTTTAATGCAAAATTATTCTCAAAAGTACAGTTCTGTCAGTGCACAAACATTTTTTTTGTCAAAAATATTTTATATGCTTCCTATAAGTGAGGGCATATAAATCATTTTCCTATAATACTGGAAGATATTGTTAGTGTTTTTAAAAATTAAGAACATCTGAGAATTCACTCAGTGTTCCCCTCTTCAATATTGCTTTTTAGGAAGGGTTTGTAAAGACCTGCAGTGTTTTGATCGTAAAAATACATCTCTCTGACTTGGCTGTTTGAAGAGGAGGTGCTGTTGCAGTAGAACAGTGCAAGGCTACAGCCTAGAGTAGAACTCTTGAGATGTAAGTGAATTTTACCCTTTGACTTCATAGCTTTTTTTCAGCTCTTTCCAGCCACCCATGCTTTAGCACAGGGCTCCCCTTGCTGTAGCTTAAGGCAGCAGTTTTACATAACTGGAAATAAAGGATTGATATACAGGCACTTGCTAGAAAGGCCATATCTTTATTTTTTATTCTCACAGATGGTTCTGCAGATTCATACAGGTGCTCCACTGATCCCTCAAATGTTTGTGGTCTTAGGAGACATTTTGTATGTAGTCAATTTTGGTTTTTTAAAGGTATTTGAAGTGTTTTGTACTGTGACCTCAAGTTAACAAATCTCTTGAAAAACACTTTCACTCTCAAAGACAGATTCATAAACTTAAAATTTCTGGGTTTTTTCTAATCAGAAATGCCGTCATCATCTTGCTTCCTCATTCTTCATAAAACTTCGTCTGCTCTTTTAACACTTTTCAACAAATGTTTGAAAACAAAAGAAAGGACTGCATGCAGATTGTCAAAACTGTGTTTTCAAATACACTAAGTAACATTTTTAGAGTTGTTCACATTATTTGGTCTTAAAATACACAAGATAATTTTTGAGAGAGAGGGAACTGCACAGAAGTTTTGAGAAGCAAACCTCAGAGATGAGATTATCCAAGTGTGACAGTATAGTTAGATGCTTAAATTGCTTTCTACCAGAATTCATTTGAAGGAAAATCAGCTGCATTGCTCTTTTTCCTGTGGCCGCAATTTTCCTGCATCACTGTTTCTGTTGCTTGGTTTCATCTCAGTGGTCTGCTGTTCTGTGAGATGTCTTGTTTAAAACAGCTGAGAATAATTTTAAGTATTTTTAGATTTGTCAGACTCATCTGAAAAGAAGATCCCTACTTCAGTAAGTCAGCAGTGGTTTGACATTGAGTGTACTTGTTATATCTTAAAAATACGTGGATCATAAACCTGTTGTTATTAATTTTTCTTTTTTTGCCCAAAGACTCAAAATTTTCTTCTGTGGAAATTTAAGCATTTCTAGAAGTTTCTGCAAGATGAGAATTTGTTTCTGTGGTTTTGTTAGTTAAATAAATTGTATTTATCCTGGTATGGAACTAAGTCCTCAGAAGCTTTGAAAAAGAGAACAAACTTTTAAATTACTACAAAACTCGTTGTAAGCCATGAAAAGAATTAGCTACATTCTAAATTATTGGTTTCCCTTTTCTGGTCTTTGATATCTTCCTATATCTCTTGTTTATATTAGATAGCTGTAGGGTAACTACTTGACAAAAAGTAAAAGACAGACACGGGAGTTTTTAAATAAATTTTATAGAGAGATAAAAGGCAAGCCTCAAGATGAAATTCTAGTATGATATATTTGTTTCTCTGAGTGATGTTGACGGTCTGTAATCATTTTCTGTGCTAGATTGATCCTTGGGTGTTTTAAGATTACTTCTTTTTTATGGCTGCTTTTTGTTACAGAAACCAGAGTCTGCACATGAAATTTTTAAAGAAGCTGGAGTGCCACGGAAGCAGAAAGTTACAACATTTAATGTAACAGATGATGCCATAATTAAGCCAGGTAATCTTTTTGAGCTACTGAGTATTATGTGCACAGTCATTTACCATCTGCCACTTGTAGACCTAAATGAAGTTACAATGTGTATTTCAGTTTTGATTTTTATAGAAACTGCTGAATTCTTTGTCATTAAGCACAAGCAAACTTTTTTCATAGGGAAAATTAGAAAATGGGCTTTACTTTTTAATTGATGAGATGTAGGATTTTTCCTGGATACTATGTTTCCATTGATTAGAAAATAAGTCCAATCCAAATTTACTAATCCGAACATTGAGTTAAGAAGTAAATGTCTGTAACTGTGACTCACTTGTTAGGCATAAATATGGATACAGTTACAGGAAGTTCTGTGTTTATCCTTATGAGAGGGACACAGAATTTTGTGGTAATGTTTCTCAGGACCCTGAAATAGCAGGTTTTTTGTTTTTTCTTCCTGCATTCATAAGTAGGATGATGGCTTTTTCTGACAGTTTGCCAAGTAAAACACACTAAAACATGTTTATAACAAACATTCTCACTAAAAATCAGTATTGGAAGTTTGGAGATCAAATGAAAAGTTTTAAGTTTCTGAAGTTTTATTTTACACTATTTTAGGTAGTGTATTATTTTGCCTTTATTTTGTGGTTTTTGATAGTTGCAGGTATTTTCTCAAGAATTATGTAGGGTAGGGAATTCTAATGTAGTGCATCTTTCCTTGCCATTAGTGGAGCTTTTTGCAAGACCTTTTTAAGACCTATCAGTGCAGTAGCTGATAAAAATCAAATCTGACATAAAGAGGAAGTCTGGACTGATAAATGGAAGCAGATAAAGCAGAATTGCAAGTTTTTCATAAACTGGTTTTGCACTGTGTGTATTTTGTACATAGCATCCTTTATGTGCATGATTTTGTGTCAGTTGACAGTTATCTTATCCCAGTGTGTGGATTGTGTAAATATAACATGAAATAATGTGAGGGTTTTTATGCTTGAGACTTAATGAGAGGTTTACATCGTTTCAGTTTGCATTCATACAGATCTGAGAAAACATGAAAACAATTGGAAAAACATGAAGCAACTAAAATTCCTTTTTTTCTAAATAGGTGTGTAACAGACTATAATAGAAACTGAAATATGCAGCATATTTCAGATCCACATGGATCTTCAGATGAAAGTTCATTTATAATGAACTAAATTATCAGTTTTGCTTTGTTGGGTTTTTTTAAGCTGCTAATGAAAGAATATTACACTTGGATGAAAAAAAATCACTGAAGACAAAACAAATCTAAAATTAATATTTTGGTACTGCAAGTACTTAAGGAATTAGTGTAATTACAGTGAGGTGAGTAGTGTCACTGACCTACAGTAGCACTGTTTCTGCTAAAGGTTAGTGTGTAGACAATTCCCCAGTGGATGAAGCTGTACTTTTGCGACAGTCTTTGGTTTGGAAACACTGCGTCTTAATAGAAGCACTGCAAATTTTTTTTTTTTTTTTCATTCTTAACCCCATGTTTTATAGTAAGTGGGGGTGGTTTTGTGGTTTGTTCGGGGGGTTTTTGTTTGATTTATTTTTTAAAAAACATGTGAAGTGCTAGTAGTTCTAAGTGCAGCATATTCTGTTTTCTTGCTAAGCATGTGTATTATGAGTCTTAACTAATTAGACACTTTGGGTTTTGGTGGTGTATGAAGGGCAATGTATCTGAGTAAAGCCTTGACCCTTCCTTCCTACTCATCTGAAATTGTAGTAGGATCTGAGAAGTGCACTTAAATAGTAAATACAAAGCATCTATTCCAGTCAGTGAGGTTCATAAAGAAGAACAAATAAGATGTAAATAACAAGTTTTGTTTCCTTTCCTGTGACTGTAACCTACCCTGGAGGATAATGACTCACTAGTGGTTTGAGAATTTCAGCACTCAGTTGAACATGATCTCTCCTCTTCTTTTGCAGGTACTCCTTTGTATGCTGCTCACTTCCGCCCTGGGCAGTTCGTGGATGTTACTGCAAAAACGTAGGTTCCTGGGGATTTCATGTGTGTTAAATCTCTCTCTAAGAGACCAGTTGACTTCCCACACCCCCTCCCCCCGCCCCTACTTTGTCTTGAACCCATGGCTCACAAAAGCTGAAGTACAATTGCAAGGGTAGTGACAGGAAATCAACGTCCATTCACTCACTGGGTCAAAAATATCAAATTATCTTTCTTGATGAGGCTTAGTCTTGATTTTGATCAAGGCAGGTAGACAATTAATGCTGTTAAGGCTGAGGTTCTGTCTGTGGTGTCTCTCACATGTACATGATTAGCACAGGCTAAGAGATCCATAATGCAGCATCTCTGCCATGTAAAAATGGAGAATAAATGCTGAAATGCATCAGTTCCCAAAAAGACTGCTTAATTTTAATTTGGTGAAGAGATGTGAAGAGAGGTGTGGACTAAAAGGAAAGCAAAAAGATAGAGAATACCTTCAGCAGTACAGCAGAGCTGTCAAATTCTTTTTTTTTTAATTTTCTCTCATGTTCCAGCTCATGTCCTTGCCAGCAGTGGCTGATGATCTTTTACTTTAATGTGGGAGCAATGATTTCCTCTCAGACCACTGTGAATGCCAAATTAGAGCTCAAGTGGTAGAGGGTATCAAAAGAAAAACTGGCATCTTGTGGCAAAGACTGGTCATGGCTCTTGCAGTACATCTGTGATTTTCCCAGCCAAGAGAACTCGTCTGCATATTTCAGTATCATGATACAACAATAATATTTTCCATTACATGCTTTATTTTCTCTGCAATGGAGATAGTACCCAACTGCAATTGTCTCACATGTAGGTTGTAATACCTGTAAGTGTCCAATACTGTGCACAGGGTTTTGTATATATGGGGAAACCAGCCAAATCAACAGAGCTGAGTATGCAATTCTAATAGAGCTACACCTCACTACATTTATGAGGGCACCCTTTTGAGAAAAGCAATTCAAGGAATTGACTGGAATTAGTATTTTTTCCATGTCAGACTTTCTTATGCAATACTTAGATCTGGCATATTATTCATTCTGCTTCTAAATTGCATTCAGTGAGCATCCTGTAAGAGACCACAGCTTGTTTGCAAAACAAAGCACATGGTCATTAGGAATACAGTCATTTAATGGAGATTAAGTGTCACTCTCTTTTAATGCAGAAAAGCTTTGTTTTTCTAGGAGTTTTTCAAGAATTAGGAAAAGGATTTTTTGGCGGTGTAGAAGATACTGGTAAACAGCCACAGGGTATTGATTTGTATCTTGCTTTATGTATTTGAAAATACTAGCAAGCTAAAAATAGAATGTGTTCTTGGTTCCGGTCAGTGAATCCATCCTAGATTGTAATTCAGTATTTCTAATATGTTTTCTCCAGATATTTGTATGATCCCATTTCAGAAATCAGCTGTGTGTTTGTACTGCTAATTTGGTAGCATATTTCTTGTAATCCTTCTGTACAGGTGAAGGAAAAAATTCTTTAACTAAAGAGGAAGATGAGATGGGTTTTCTGTCAATGTGATTCTCTAATCATTCCAGTCTTTCTATATCAAAAATTTTTAGCCTTTTTCTGTGGCTCGCTTGCATTATGATTTCTACTTTTAAAGTTTCTTTCTTCTTAATTTCAACTTCTTTGGAATGTTTCGTTTATCATGTTCCCTTAGCTCTTGGGCAAGAATTAAGTTATTTTTACTACATTTCAGTTTTTCTTCAATTCTTTTACTTTTTTCCATGCAATTTCATCCAGCAAAGTCCCATCCAACCTGGGGAAGGACTTGGAGAGAGGACCTGGGTCTTTCTGATTCAAACCATTATGGACTTGAAAAACAGCACTAAAAATGTGCTGTCAAGTAAAGTTTTTGGAAATACATGAACATGTACTTTACATTTGTAAGTTTGTCAGCAATTTTGGTTTAATGGAGGAAAGACAAAAGTGTACCATGTTAAAAAGCATGTGGACGAAAATAGCAGTGCTGTTGATAATAGCATGATTAATTGTAATAATTCCTTTAAAAAGGAAAGAAAGAAAACTAATGTTGCCTCAATGAGGAGATAATCTAGTGGAATATAAAGGATATTTTAATCTTTTACCAACTCTTAATTATTCAAATGAGTGAGATAGCCTTTTGTATGCTTCCTTCTGCCAAAATGTAAATATGCTCCTTATAAATAAGCAAACTTTTCTTAGTTATCATCGCCTGAATGAAGTACTTGCACTATATTTCAGAAGTCTTGGTTAGCCTCTTCATTTGGTTACCAAAATGTAGGGTGTTTCTTTATGATTGTCTTCTTCTAATCTTCCCTACAAATGTTTTTGTCAAAGTCTTTTGAAATGTTTTGATTCATTTATACCTTTGTAAAAAAAAACGTTTTCACAGGAACGAGAGGATTCAGTTAAAGATTTATGTATGCAGTTGGTTTTTATTTGAAATCTCATAATTGTTCAGCATGGTACGAGAGACTTTTAGAGCACTGACAATAGGCAGCGTCTCTGCATGCTGTCAGTCTTCTATAGTGCTGAAATATTTTCCATAGTACTTCTTTTCAGTGATTTAAAAGCTCAATCCTTAAGTTTAGCCCTGCTATGCTTTGATCTAAAGTGCACAGCACCATCCAGAAACACTTCTCTCACGGGCTGCATCTCTGTGACCCCACCTTGAGCACTGCATCCAACTCTGTGGTCCCCTCTAGGAATGGAGCATCTCTCCTGTGAGGAAAGGCTAAGGGATTGTTCAGCCTGGATAAGAGAAGGCTTCAGAGTGACCTAATTGCAGCCTTCCTGTACCTGAAGGGAGCCTGTAAGAAAGGTGGAGAAAGACTATTTACAAAAGCATGTAGTGACAGGATAAACGGCTTCAAACTGCGAATAGGTTTAGGAAGAAATTCTTTACTGTGTGGGTGATTAGGAACATTAGAAATTCTGTCACTCCCAAGAAGAAGCCAACAGCAGTTTTGTTGGAAATGGGCTAGAATTAAGTGGTGATTCTGGAGTGTTCATGGTTTATTTAAGTTTTGCTCAGTTAAGAGTGCAATCTGAGCCTGAATATGAGCTCTCAATTTGCCTGAAATGATATGAATAAGTAGTTGGGATACTTTTCCCCTGCAACATCTAAATAATGGTCTTTTAAATTAACTACATTTGAAGAGTTACTAGCAAAATAAATTGCTGCTTAATTAGAGTGCTTTATTCCAGCAGCTTTCTAAATGAAAGTTGTCTCATTAGGTACTGGCATTTTACTTGTATCAAACCTGGAAAATGAGGTTTTGTACAAAATTAGGTGGTTGACCTGAACACCTGATTTCCTGCAGGTGAGACCTGAAGAACTGTAATTAAACTCTATTTTTAACTCTACAGAAAGATTATTTTCCTTTAATTTTACTCGTGTGTCTTAGTTTTTCATATCATCATTGCTGCCTGTGATTCCTTCCTGGGAATCAGGTACTGCTTCACTCAGTGAAGCCAAGTAAACTAAGTCACTAAATTGCTTGTGTTGAAGAACAGGGGCATTACACATTTCAAATCTAGTTTCATAAGTCTCATGCATTTGGGGTTTTGTGTTCAGATATGGTGTCTAATGTTACTGTTAAAACAAAAGCATACAGCCCTTGATTCAAACTAACACAACAGGTAGAAGATGTCTTAGCATATCACCACAGGATAAGTAGGATGTCAACCATTCTACTTCAGTGTAGGTTCTTGGTTATCATATAACCTTGGTTTCAGATACTGTAGATAACTTGATTTTTTCTGAGTGGATTTTAGTTATTTATTCTGTTAAGTTAATGTATAGTACTGGATTAACGTTCCCCTTTGACAGATCTTAATGTTTTTTGAAAATCTCAGCTGGCTGAGGTTGAGTTTCAATAATTATTTTCCTTTTATTGGTGATACTTGCTGAATGTATTACACCTAGTAATTCTTAAGAAGGGCAAAGGGGGCCATTAAACAACACTAAATTAAATGAGTGATATTAATAGCTGACACCTGGTGGCTGTTCAGAAACCAAAAAGAATATAATCTTACTTAATATTCATTATTTTTGTCAGAATAAAAAAGTTTAAGAAAACTTTATAAACTTTATAAACCCTTCTCTGATTTTCCATAACATGTCTTGAACAGCATGCATCTTAACTTATCTTCCTTGTTTAAATTAGATAAATATTAGCTTCAAAAGCACTTTGCATTTCATACAATTGGAAGAATGTAAAATCTTTGCATTAGAAATACAGATAAAGTCTGAATCATGGAAAATTTACTCATATGTTTTTGCATATAATGGAGAAATCCACCACTTGTCTGAAAACAGATCTTATTCACATCAACTTAGGCTGTAAAAACACTGTTCTTTAGAATCCTTGAGGTATATTGGCTGAGCTACCAACTGCCTAGTTGACCCGTTCTAAATTTTATTCTAAATCAGATGTTAATAGTTCCGTACTTTATTTTAAACTTTACATTCAATCTAGATAATCTCGTAGTTCTTATTCTGGTTCCAGCTTTATTTCAGATAGAGCTTGAGTCGAATAAGCAATATATACTGTGTGATTGTTTTTCCTCTTGACATCTTTAAAGAGCATTACACATTTTTTTATTCTTTTTTAAAATGAAAAGCTCCAAAGTGAAAAAAACCTATACCTGCTTCTTATTTAATTATTTCAGTCCCAATGGCTGTGCCATACTGAACAGAAAATTAATGTCAGAAAATCATAAGGTAGAGTGTCCTTGTAGGTAATTGAGTGATTGTTGGAAATAAAAAGTTAAACTAACCTGAAACATTATTGAACTAATATGATGGAAAAACCTTGATAGATACTGAAGCATTGTACATTATAAAATACTCTTAATTTCAGCATTGCAATATCTTTCCTTGACTTTAGGCAGAATATTTCAGAGGCTGAAGATTTGGTTTCATATTCCAGATCAACAGATGAAAGAGAACTTCCAGGTTTACCGGAGTGCTCTTTTTTTAGTCTGGTCACACTTTCTATAGATTTCCGAAGGCTTCAGTATTGTAAAATCTGAATCTTTGTTCACAGAAAATATGTGTGTAATTGGAAAGACCAAGAAGCAACTGAGCATTCTCTATTGCATGAGTCATTTAACACTAGCAACTCTATCTTGTGATATAATCACTTCTTTTTGAAAATATCTTATAGTATTTGATGTAGTAAACTCTTTTTTTCAAAATACATCTCTTGCATGTATAAAGTATTTGTGTTTTAAATTTTTAAAAGCACAATTTACAGTATTCTAAATTGTTCATGTTAAAAAATGAGCAATCTGAAGTGTTGAAGTGGTTTCATGACATCAGAGATTTATTCTTCTTGACTAAAGTTGACAGTGTTGTTTACTTTTGAAGTGGTAGCTTTCTGTGGTTGTTTGGTTTTCTCTGAATTGCAAGGACATTTCTGCAGGTAAAGAATTTATCATGCCCCATCATTTAAAGAGAGAATTTATCTACTCGCTCTGGTGACTGCACAGCTGCTGTTATGCAACCTGTTTGCAGTTGGTTTTGGAGACTTTGCTAAGTCCATCTTGCAGCTAGAGATGCCAGAAGCAGTCTACTTGGAAAACTTGGCCAGTAACACATAGTTAAAAAGAAAAATACAGCATTTTGGCAGAACAGATATGAGTTTTCCTATAGCTTAGTTTCTGCATGTATTTCATAGTTATTGATCCCTAGCAATGTGAAAACAGGAAAACGCAAGTTTTGAGCCTTTCTTAAAGTGTATTTTTCAAACCGTTTTTATGACTATTGCTGTTTACTACTGCAAGCTTTTAAAATAAGCTGATTCTGTCAGAAACTGGTGCTACACAGCTTTGCATCCTTTGGATTACTGTCTTATGTTCCTGATCCCAGGTAACCCAGGTCCTCCTTCCCACAGGTGCCTTCATTCAGCTTCCTCTCATGGCCCTGACCCCCTTCATATTCTCATGTCCCACCACTGTCTGCTGGCCTGGAAGGACTTGTCTTGCTGGTGACAGCCACTTGCATGACTGGCCAGCTGGCGGGTCAAAGGAAGATATCACTACTTTAATTAAGTTTTAGCTTTTCCTTAGCTGTAGGTAAGGAGCAAAAAGTAGTCGGGAGCTTCTAACCAGTAACTTTTTTATTCAAACAATTACACTTGTTTCTTTGCCAAATTTAACTGGGATTGACCCCTAGGTTCTGAGCAGGGAAGGGGAAGACCAGGAGACAGACATCGTGGTTGCACAGTTCTTGTTTCCTTACAGTTCTGTAGCTTTAGAGAGTCTTTGTGGCTAATTTTGACTGTGATGTGTTCAAGGCAACCAGGACAGCAGTTAGAGGAGAGTTATTCAAGTAGGAAGAGGAGAGTTTTTGTGAATGCTGGTGTTTTCTGTGTTTGTATGTTCTCTAGTTTTTCAGGGTAGTGCTGAGCAGGGGAGTCAGCCAAGTGCAGTTTCTGCATAGAGTGTGCTCTGTGCATGCTCATACCCAGTTTTATTTTAGATGCAAAGTGCACTTATGTCTTTATTTTTAATGTAAAGTGCATTAGCAGAGAAAGGATTTCTGTAAATCGGAGGAAAAGGATCCTCTTGCTAAATCACAGAATCACAGGATATTCTAAGTTGGAAGGGACCCATAAGGATCATAGTCCAGCTTTTTAAGTGAAAGGCCCTTGCAGGGATGGAACCCACAACCTTGGCATTAGTAGCACCATGCTCTAACCAACTGAGCTAATTTCAGGTTAAATTAAATAATCAGTGCAGCCATAAACACTGTGGTCAGACTTCTCCTTTCGGACACAGACAATGCCAGTTTAAACACACACTTTATTCAGCTTTTCCTTTGTGCAGTGAAAAGGTGGTTTTTACTATTGAGTCCATTCCTGCAATAAAAAAGAGAATTCCAAAGCCAGTAATGCTGTCATGAGGCTCAAAGATGAAGGACATGGACTCTGAAAATATATTTGATTTGTTGCTATGTTTCAGACCTTATTTGTTAGATGAGTATGGATCAAAGGAATTAATTACATGTTGTCACTATACACAAAGCTGTTCTCAAGAGGTGAGTTTGTTGTAGTATGGAAAAGAAATGTTCCTTCTAAGTAGACATCTCTTTTCTATCTCAATGCTTAGGCCTGACATTAAGTTGTGGTGTATGGTATTATTTGGGTTTTTGATTGAGTTGTTTGTTCCGGTGCTCACTTGGCGAAAGGTTCATTACAGTAACTTTTATTGAGGACAGTCACTGCAAGGAGCATTTTATGTTAGTCTTCTTGCCTGTTTGGCTCTCCTCTAGTGCTTCGTATTCTGTAAAGCAGTCTTTAAGCATTGTGCTAAAATATGTTTATGGTATAAAATACAGATTTTATTTAAGTATATTCTTCCCTAAGCTGAGCATTGTTAAAGGTAAAAAAATCATGAGCCTGACTGAAATTATTGGTTATTGCTAGAAACCTTATGTCTGACTAACCCAGGTTTATTTCTTAATTATTTTCGTTTTCAGAATTGGTAAAGGATTTCAAGGTGTTGTGAAAAGGTGGGGATTTAAAGGTCAGCCTGCAAGCCATGGCCAGACAAAAACTCACAGACGACCTGGAGCAATATCTACCAATGTGAGGATTCTCATTTCCCATTAAAACGTTCTTCAGTGTTTTTAGAGCAGCTTACTAAAACTGAACAAATGTACAACAGCTAGCTGCTACATTTACTCTGGGCTAGCAGGGAATCCCAGCAGTTGCAAAGGAGGTTCAGAAACCTGTATAAGGAGCAATGCTGTTCTCTTAGGCCTCGATTTATGAATATTCTATTGCTGGCAAGCACACATTTTAACTGAGCAAATTGGCATATTTTGTAATATAGTGAGATGAATAGTCTTAATACTTCAAAGAGAGTTCTAAGAAGTTTTTATCACAGCATTTATAGATTGGAAAGGATTTGCCTGTTATTTTATACTGCAGATATTGTACCGTTCTTTGGAACCTTGGTTCCTTTTATCACCTTGCCTGGCATGTGTAGCTGCTTAATGAACTGATCCCCATAATTTAGTAGGGAATTATTCCCAGAAGTGTGTAAGCCTCTATGCATTTCTAAGCAGAGTACAGAGTCACATTTTTACATTTCAAACTATAAATAATATTAGTATAAAAGCTCTTTGAGCAGGCTAATTTTAGACTTTGTCGTATAAAGGCTGTACAATATTTAGACTGAACTAAGAGGAATTTTTTGCAAACTAATTAAGAACAACTGAGTCATAGTACTGAATGTGAACTGTCTGTAAATGTCTTAGAGAAATTAAAATAAAAATTAAAAAAGGATTAATAATGCTCAAGAGAATAGTAAAAGCAAAAAGGCAACAGTCAATGAAGTTCGAGTAATTGAGAGTGTAAAAGCATGCATTACTGATTTATAGTTCTCAGTTTCAGCTGGAAAAAGGATTCTGTACCTGGTGCTTGTTTTCACTGGAGAATGTAAATATTTGAATACGAAACACTGTTTTAGCAGATGGTATTCATCATTACAAAACAACCCCTCTTTACTTTTCTTTTAATTAGAATTTCCTAAGCAGTATTGCTGGATGTAATTTCACAAAACATATAGAATGAAAAATAGTACTGGAAGTAGGTATGATGGAAAGGAAACAAGGTGAAAGGATGTAATAGGGGAAAAACAATTGCCTTCCCATCTATGGTTGGCCATCTCAGACATTTTTGTAATCCAGAACTGTTCAGTACAGAATCCTCTCCCTAGAACTGCATTGCAGCTGATTTCCTAAAATCATGATTTTCACAAGAATTAAAAAACCCCCGAGGTCATTATTAATAACAGAGAGGTGCAGATACAAATCCCTTGCTAACAGTGTAGAATTGAAAATTATTGCACTTCTTTGTGCCTTTTTTTCCCCACCTCTGTTGTCCAGTTTATACCCAGCCAATCAAAAATGTGATTCGGAAACTAAGGAATAGCAGAGAATGGAATTAAAATTTCCATTCTCAAGAATTCATGTGTTAAAAAAGATCTGGTTGACATCGCTGTGAAAACTCATGCAATAGAGGAGGAGAGAAGCTACAGTGTGTGTGTGTATCTATATATATAAAAATTTTGAGATTGAGGTCAAGTATTTCAGAACACACGTAGAGTAAAACCTAACCTCCAGCAGGAGGTATTTAAAATGCTTATCAGGATTAGATTTTTTTGATATTACATATTTTCAACACTGGAAATATCAGCATATTTTCTCTGGTGCTCCTCTTGAGTTTGTAAGTGTACCTCTTGCAGTTAACGTCATGGTTTTGGCCTTGTTCTTGTCCAGAAAGCTGCCAAAGTTTATCGTGGAAAGAAAATGCCTGGTAAAATGGGTAACATCTACAGGACATCTTTTGGATTAAAGGTGAGTTCTGAGTATACCAGTGTGTGTTTAAGGTGGTGGCATTGCCAAGCAATGGTGTCCTGTCCGTCATCTCTGCCAGAATACAGACAGCAGCATCTTGAAGTAAGCAAGCTGGAGAGACCAGAGCAGCAAATGTGTTCTCCTGTCTTCACGTGGGTAACAGATAACTTACCTGAACATCCTTTGCATTTGTGGTACCCTGGGAACTGGGATTTCGGGTGATAGTTCCACGTCTAATGTGTTTTTCACTATGTCCTTTGACTTCTGCCTTTGAAGAGGGAAAACAATCAGGCTTTTGGTGACTTCAGTTAATGTTTTCATGCCTATTCCACTTGTTCATACCCAACCCAGATCTGGGTTGTTTGAAGCTCTAACTTGATCATGGCCTTTCACTTTCATGTGCAAAAAGGGGGGGTTATAGTTTCTGTCCAGACTCAGATTTGTACATGGCTGCAGCAGCTCCTAGTCTATTAGAGCTACTCTTCTCTGTCTCTGAAGGCAACCTCTGCAGTTTGCACAAAAACCATATTGACCTCTAGTTTGCAAAAAAGCACTGCCATTCTTCTCTGTTTACTACAACTAATTTTTTGTAGCAGAAAATGTGTGTATTCAGTTGAGCACCTGATAGCGTTAAGAAATTAACAAATGGCCACAGGAACATTTTCACAAGGACATCTATTTTGACACCTGTGATGTTTTTAAATTTTTCATGTTTTTCAACATGTTGCCGTTAGAGGGAAAAGAGACACGGAAGCTTTGGTTCATGTTACACTGAACAAAGAGTTGCTTTACCAAATACAGCCTGATCACCAGCCCTTTGAAAGTTTTCAGCCCCTTGCATTAGGAGGTTCTGCAACCCGAGTGGCACGTGAGTGAATTTTGTGGCAGGTTTAGGCCTATGCAGAACTTTTTCCTTCCTCAGAGTACCACAGCCAATTAGTCAGTTTGGGCTTTGTTGGACTACTGTTTGTAAAACTGGGAATGGTCTCTAAACAGGGCTCAATGTCTGATTTTTATTTTTTTCTGTCTCCTAGGTGTGGAGGATCAATACAAAACATGACATTATTTATGTAAATGGTTCTGTTCCAGGTCACACCAATTGTCTGGTGAAGGTATGTTTGCTAGTTTCAATACTGGGATTAGTGACTCTAAGCTCTCTACAACTCAGCTTACAAATGGAAAAACACTGGTAGGATGCAATTTTCATTTCTTCTGAGAAATATTGTACTGTTGAATTAATGGGCAGTGGAATCAGTTCCGTGAAAGAGAGTGATCAGTAGGGGCAGTGGCTCACACTCTAAATCCTTTTTTAGCTGTGCACTGGGGTTGTGCACCCACATACCTTATGATACACCAGCACAGTTGCTGAAACCCTGTGGCAAGTGTCTCCAGGCTATGTCCATCCCCTCTGAATGCTAACATGAGCCAGTAGCACAGTGGTGAGATTTCCAGAATATTATTTAAGGGTTGTATTCATAAGCAGAGATACACAGCAAGTCCTGCTTTAGAGGTTATTTAAAGCATTCCCATACCCAATAGCAGTTACCTTTCCAAGAAGCAGTTGAGGTACAGGAAGAGACAGCTGGAGATCACAATAAAGGTCTGAGTTCCCTTTGGAATCAGTAAAAATGCTTCACTGTTATTTTCTGTGGCACTCTACAGAATTAATTTCAAATTTTATGGAGATTGTTTCAGTTTTCCATAGAGTGTCTTGAAACAATGAGGAGTCTAGTAAGTGTTCTTACAATGTATATAATTCACATCAAAGCAAGAAAAGTGCTTTTTAAGGGTCGTTTTCAGAAAGATTTCTCTTTCTAATTAGGTATATTCTACACATCTGCAAGCACCACTTACTTGGAGGAAGTTGTTTCCTTTCTGACTGAATAGAGTACAGGGTTTCAAATGTCTTTGCTATGAAGGACTGTAAAGGTTTTGATATACATGTACCTGTATATCTAATAGATAGTTTTAAATCCTTGGAAGCATTGTAGGGATTTAAATGATTCAGGACAAAGAGTTCATTGAGTTCAGATGTTTTCAAAGAGGTTATTATCTTCTTCTGTTTTATTCTGGACATCCAGTTTCTGTTTCTTAATTGTGGAGCAGAACTCCACAGCTACTGAGCTTTATATACAGGAGTCCTAGCTTTCAAACAGCTGTTTTACCCATAGAAAAATTAAGTTTAATGTTGTGTTACTGTCACTGCAAATAAGACCTTTTTACCTGAGCAAGGTATCTCTAAATGTTTTTATTGTAATGTCTCATCCAAGCCTGGAGCTGTGTTTCTCTTCCAAGATAGTGAATATTGGCTAAGAGATATCCAGGAGACATCGTTTTCAGGACAACTTCTGCAAATTTCTTGGGCGTGACATCAATTACATAGAATTAAGAGTGTAGTTTGGCTGGCTTTTCATCTGTAGATTGGACTGAATAACATTTTCTTCAACTGTGTTGAAAGTATTTTCTTCTAATCCTGAGGCATGAGCCTGGTTGCTTTATGTCAGTCTGAAATTTAATTAAGTGGGAATTCATTTTAGGATGTTAGTTTTAAATTATAATGTATGCATACAAGCAGCATAATGTAGCTGAAAAAATTAGAAATGTTTGATGCCCAGACTGTATTCTTCGATCTTAATAGTTCTCTTAAGCAAGAGTTAATTGTTGGAAAAGGTTGTGCATCTTGTTATCCTAGTCATGCTGTTAAAATTCACACTTGGTGGCAAATGCAGGTACACATCTCACATGTTTTATCTGTAAGGATACAACATCTTATGAAGCCACTGAGACTGTGAATACAGTACCTGTTTCTACCAGATTATAACTTTTATTCTAACTAGACTCAGTAAACTAATTTTTTTTTATTTCTGATTTTAAGTGAGTTAAGAAAACAAACATTTATTATACACCTGTAATATAAATTGCTTTTCAAAACAAAGCTCTGTGTGTTAATAATGCACATTCTTATGTACACCGTGAAGATCTCATTCAAGCAAATCATTGTTCACTTGCTGATCAGACACTGCACACTCTGCTTGGAGAAGAACATACATGGGAAGAATGAGGCTTTTCTTCCCTTAGAGCTCCTTGCATAAGATAATAGAGTGTATGAAAGATCTTGGCCAAAGTGCTCCAGACTCAAATTTTCATGACATTTAATAATACATAACACTGTTTGAAATAAAGACACAGCAGTAGGTATTATTGCTCTTAAGAAATAGGTTTCAAAAAATTGCTTCCACTCTTATTTGGAGATTGAAGGCAGTATGTAGTAAACAACAGTTCATTCCAGTTCCTTGGGCTGATGGATCCATTCTGTGGTTTTTTCCGTGCATGAGCCGTATGAATTACATTACAGTTGTTTTTTCCCTTATTTTTTCATATATGTCTCTGAAAATAGAAAAAGCTTTAATTATAAAATCAGGCAAAGAATACTGTTTGGTTCCCTAACTTCTGGGGCTTTTTTTCTCCATTTAATCTTGCTGCACTCATCTATGGTGTTTTTAGCTTGCCTAATGCCTTTCTTCCAGGATGTTTTCTTGTTTGCTTATAGACATCGACTTTCAATATACTGTTGTGTATTTGTTTGGATCTGTAGTTGGGGAGAGGAATTATGGGATATTAGCAGTCGTAATTACTGTTCATGCCACTAAATACCTGCCTGTAATTAAGTAGGACTAATGTCTAGGGAATTTGAATCCATCTGTCTTTGAGCTCCAGAGTGAAATATTGCATAACGCTTTCCTCTTTGTGTGCCTCCAAGAGGAAGGCATTTATGTTCAGTGCCCACTCTGTGTTGCTTGGTAACCATTAAAACCACAGTGCACCTTTAAAGCATATATTTATTTTGTATGTTGTATTTTTGGAAACTTTGTGCATCAGCACTGTATTCAGACAGAGATGAAGCACTTAAATTTTTCAAGTTTTGCTTTCAGCAGAATAAAATTGCAGACTAGGATTGATGGATTTGTGGTTTTAATTAGAATCAGCTTTCATTTGATATTGCACACTGAAGTATGCAGGTAAATAACCGACATAAGTAATGTTTCTAGCTAACTGGAAAACTAATGAAAAAAGCTCACTTTAGCATGGATTTCTTCCTCAGTTGCAAGGTCTGATAAAATTAAGAAACTTTAGCAGTGTGCTGGAATGCACAGAGTTCTTCTGTTACAAGAGTAACATTGTGGTGTAAGCATTTGGAAGTTTGTATGTTGGGCCCATCAAGATAGCTTACCTCAAGAAACACCTGTTTCTTTCTGGGGTATCTTCTTAGATCACAGGGCCTGTAGTTATCATCTGTAGTAGTTTTCTCTTTCAAAAGGTTATGGCTCTGGATTGCTCTCCCAAGTGTATTACCGAAAAGTTCTTGTTCCTGTCATTCAAGAGAGTTGCATGAGACTTAACTCCCTATTTAAGTAGATGCCTGTTAGTGGAGGGAGTACTGTAATATGGTATATTATCATTCAGGATGTTATAGTTTATCTTTGATAGTGTTTTATACCTGCCCTAATTTTAAGGCACCTGATTTTTTTAGGACATTCAGCATTGATCACTTTGAGTATATCATTTGGAGTGAAGACAGAAATTCTGGCAAATCTTGCAGCCCATAGGAGTTGCTTTGCAAGTCAGATACTGAACTGGCCTGTTTGTATGCTAGATCTGAGTTAAACTGAAGTATACAAGTTGCTTTAATATGGTGTTCCATTTGAGCTAGTAACTTAAGTCTTGAGATTGCTTATTTTTGTTTGGCTCTTTTTTCCTTTTTTTAAGAGAAGTCTGTAGTGATTTGCATCCTGCTTATTTTGTATCACACTTCCCAGTGTTACTGTGCTGCATTTCTAGCTGTTGATGCCTGAGTTGGGTGTACTCTGCTAAAGCTGAGGACATACAGGAATCAACTCTTTCATATTCTCTGTCCTGTTCCCTGGGCCTCATTGATAGAGTGGTGTGGAGGTTTGGGGGTTTTTTGTATGGTTGGGTTATTTTTTAAGAAAAAATAAGGCTGGTCAGAAATGGGTATAATTCCAGGGTTCAATTTTTATGTCTAGCTTCAAAAATAGCAGAGAAGCTGAGTTAGGTGGTGTATGACACCTGGGGAGCTTATTTTTAATCATTTTCTATATTTAAACACATTTCTCTGTTTAGCAAATAGCTTGCATTCTTTGATATCGTTGCTAACACAGCCCAAAGCCCTGTTAAACTACAGGTATGAGTTGTGACTTAAGCATCAGTTTTTAACTCTTGTTTAAGACCATATTAAGCCTTTTGTGGTGATAGATTTCTGAACTTGTATTTGTTTATGCTACCCATTATGCTGTCAATATAGGAGACAAACATAAGTGCAGTTTCATTAATTGTCTGCAAAACGCTTTATGACTGTTCTAAAGATTTAGTGGCAAAATCCCAACCAGCTCCAATTTCAGCTTTCTCTAGTATTTTTCTTAATAAAATGACCTGTCAGAGAATATACTGTAGTGTATATACCATCATCTGTAGATACCATCTATCTATAGTATAGTCTTCTGTAATATACAGTGCTATTAATACAGCAGTTGAGTAAGCCAAGCATTTGTTATAGGAGTTATACAGCAAATGCTTTTATGGATTGCAGTAACAGTTTGGACTATGAGCTTGATTCCTGCTGTGGGTGAGAGCTAAATTCACTGTATTTTAATAACACAGCATGAAAACTTACTTCTTTATTAGGGTTGTTTTCAGAAGGTTCCTAGGAGAACAGGAAGAGTTGTGCTGGGTCACCTGCACTTCTTTTCTATGTACATGCTTACACAGACAAGTGTAGCTGCTGCTGCTGCACACCACTGAACCCTTTTGTACTGCTGTGAAATGATTGTTCAGGAACCTGAGGTAATAGATACAGGAAACCTTTGGTGTGCTGGGCCCTTCATAAATGTAAAGGGAGTAATTAAATAATCCTCTTGACAAGACAGAAAAGTCATGCTATGTCTTAGTTGCTAATCAAAACTTTTAGGTGTAAAATGAAGTTGAGTTCTTCCTTTTAATAGGAATGATAATGATAATGCCTGGTAATACAATAATAATATCTACCTTCTTTAAATTTCAAGGAGAAAGAGGTTCAGTGAGTTTGGTAGTGATGCTCTAAGATAGCACTTTTTTGCTTTAAATTGCATTTGAAAGCAATGAATGTAGAAGAAGATGGAAAAAGAGCAGTAGTTTCACCAGTCAAAAGAAATACTGCATCAATTATACCAGTCAAAAGAAAGAGCATATCAGAAGAAAATTGATGTTTTAATATCAGATGTGACCTGTACTTCTGGGATCTGTCAAGCTTCTGAGGAGTTTGGAAGGGGCAAAATGAAACAGTATTGTACTCCTCTGAGAGCAACAATGGTCTGTTGGACATGTTTCATGAGAATCTTAAAACTATTTTAAGAATTCTCCATATCACACTAGAGATACTATCTCCAAAATGCCCCTTGGGATTAACATGTAGTTCGTACAGTGTTAAGTCTGGACAGAAATCTTAAATTCATTTAGGTAAACTAATGCAGGACTAAGATGAGACTGTTGGATTTGCCTTCAGTTAAGAGCAGATGTCTAACTGCTAAATCCTGTCATAAGAAATTGTTTTAAGAAGAAATGAAAAAAAAATAGGAGGAAAACAAACATTTCAATTCCTTTCATTTTCTGAATGTCTAGAACTGCCTGCAAATGACACAGCGTACATGTAACAGCACATACTAGTTCATGATGAAAATAATCAAAAATAACAGAAACTAGACATGAAAAACATTTAAATAAGATATACTTGAAATAAGTAAGTTATCATAAATAAAACCATTTATTCTAATCTTCCTAGTACTAACTCATGTAGGGACCATGGGGGGTTTTGCTGTTGACAGAGAAAGCTGACGGTGTGTAATAGGATTAGAGCGTAAAGGAGAAATTAGCAAGGGAAATAATAGATAACCAGTGAAGCGATTAAAACGTGTTTTCATATGGTAAAAGAAACAGCTACAGCCTATTGAAAGGGAAGGATGACATCTCTGAAGACGCCATTCTTCAGGTGGCATTGTTGAAGCAGTCTGACTGTTTCTTCTGAACTCACTGCTTCTGGAACTGTTGCAGCAAAGGTCTGTGGACCTGGACCTCAGCCTGGTTCATTCCATCCAGACACACAATGTAAATTGGGAACTGCAGGTCTTGCAGTTCACGAGTCCATGGAGAACACTTCTGTAGAAGAGGAATGATCTACTTGAAAAGCTACTTAGCCATCTTAACCAATGCAGCATGTTGAGCCCTTCATCCCCTCATTCTTAGCAACAGTTTTTCTTTTGTTCATCAAGCCTGCCCTTAGAAAACTACTGGAATGTCAAATTTATTGTACAGGCCATCTGCAGGAATCCTCACGGACTTTGGGAAACGTTCAAGTAATAGCAGATATGAATTTGGTAAATACAATGCTGTCAGAAGAGAGCATTCAGTGGGCATAAAATTGTTTTATTTTATTTTTGGCATAAATCACAATTGTCCTATGTGAGGTCTTTGGCCAGCCAACTAAAAACAAGCGTCCTGTTCTTTAAAAGCCCACCAAAAACTAAGAGGAAGAGCTTATCTTCCCTCTACTAAAATTTTGTCTAATCTATTTGCACTTCTTTTTTTCTTTAATTCACTTGAGTATAGTGCCTGAAAGGGATTATTACAGCTCAGGAGGAAGAAGATCATATGTAACAATATAAAAAAGAAGAATTTCATTTTAAATCAAATTTCATTGCTCAAGAATTTGTACCTCTTTTTTTTATTCAGAGATACCAGCCTTCTATCTACTACTGCAGACAAACTGCTTTTTGCTGATAATTCTAGCTACTAATTTGCTTCAGAGATTGGAGTTTCAGGGGCTAGATTTTAAATCTTTCCACATGTAGAGAGGTCAGTAAAGGAATTTCTCTGTGGCATCACAGTTCTTGCAAATGAACTGTCTTAAAGGCTCATGTTCGACAAACTTAGGTACTGATTCCTGAGTGAAGAATTTTAGGTGTTTAACTCTGCAGTCACTGAATAGCTCTGCAATAACCAGAGGGATTGAACACAGCACATGCACATATCTTTGCAAAATTAGTTGCCATAATTAGTTTGCATCACACATAGAAATGCGTGTCTTGTTTGTTGAAGAGGTGATTACACTGCATAATGTAACTTGCAATGTCTTGTAGGAACATACTGTGGGAAATAAGCACAGTTTAAACAAGCTGTATTTCTGTTTTAATAACATTTTAAAATATTGAGCAATGAATTCATATGAGTAGGTTTTGATTCACTGTAATGACAAATTCTCTTTGGATTTTTTTTTATGTTTAGTTCTGCTGATTTTGAAAATCTCTTTAAGGATGAGTACAAAATGTTAAATTCAGTATCTAGTGTTGATGTTAAAGTAACTGATGATTACACCTGGAATTCTTTAAACAAATGCAATGTGAATGCTGTTGGGTTTTTTCTGATGCGTGCAAGTTGGGTTCTTTAAATTCTAGTCTATCACTGTCTGAAAACCTTCTGTAAGATTTATTAACCCTACTCTCCCCCTTCCTGCTTTTTAGGTCAGAGACAGCAAATTGCCTACTTACAAGGACTGCAATAAAAACCCTCCATTCCCTACATTTTTTGCTGATGGAGATGAAGAACTGCCAGAAGACCTTTTTGATGAGGAGATTTTCCAGTTCACAGATCCGTCTGTCAGATTCGCATAATGTTCTTTGCGTCTTTGAAAACACAGTTTTGTTATTTTCATGAACATTGCAATGCTATATAAAAATAAGCCTATGAATTGCAGTCTGGCCAGCTGACTTAAACACTTCAGGTATTGCCATTTTGGTCAGGTAATCAGATTTCCCACTGTCAGTCTCAAACCTGTACGTAAAGCAGCAGGTGAGTCTGAGGGACAGGTTGTAAAGCACACCAAACTGTGTGTCTTCAGTGACCTTTTGTCCTCTGCTTCAGGCTGTGAAAACCTACACAATCCTGAAAAACAGTTGTTTTGAAGATGGTTCCAGTTCATTTTCTGAACGTGAACAAATTCTGTTTCTCTTTTATGTAAAGTACACTGGGCAACTCTGATCAATCAGAATACGGCTTCAAATCTGTCTTGGCATCTGAGGTGGGGGGGATCTGTGAAGAGTAATCCAAAATAAAACAAGAAAATCCATGAGCAGTGTTTTGCAGAATGAGCTTGTTTTGCTTCCTTCTTTTCACCAGAGCTCTTTTCCTCCTTTTGCCTTTGTGTTGTATTGAGTTTAATGTAGCAGATACCCAACAGATTTTTTAGAGGGAGGGTGGTGGTGGCCAGGTGTAGGGTGAGGGGGCGTTCGGGTGGGAAACATTCGGTAACAAAGCAGCACTAAGACTGCAGGGGCCACCTGTTTGTCGCCTTTGCTAATTGCTTGTTCTGAACTTCACAGAGGCTCCCTTGAATGCCCTCTGGAGAAGTCTCTCTGTATCTACCACGGTCTCTGTACTGGATCCTTACGGTGTTAGGGGAGCGCTGTTTCAAAGAAAAGAGGCCACATGGGAGGGGTTTGTCTTTATGATAGTGCTTGCTTTTTTCTTCTACCCCACCTTTCAATAGTAGCTGGGATCATTATGCCCCTTCTACTTTTCATTTTGCATGATTCACTATTTATAAGTTTGATCTTTTGGATTCTGTAAATCCTTTCACATACAGAAGTACCTGCATGACTGTCAGTGCCGTTGGAGCACTTACAAGTCCTGCAGTAGTTCAAGAATTTGCTTACACTGTTACCGATAATACCCTGGCAGTGCTGTGTACTTATCTTTGCAGCTTCATCACAAAATGGGAGCTCAAAGGAAGCCACAGGTTTATGGAAGCACATTAAGGTGAACTCTGTATCAGATAATATTTCAGTGGGGGGGAAAATCAACAAAGTACTTCAATTCCTGTTTCTTTGGTAAGAGAACTTTTCCCTTTCTGGCATAAAAAAGTGAACTTCCAATGATCTGATCATGCTACTCCAGGGAATGACTTCAGTCATTCAGCAAATGCTGTAGTTAATGTTGTCTTCCATTTGTTCAGTTTTAAAAGTTTCTGTTGAAGCCAATATTCTGGTAGAGTAGTCTCTGCAGTTGTGCTTTTGAAATGCATGCTGGGTGTGAGCCGCATGTTCTTTGCCAGGTGCTACTTAATCAGGTCTCATTTTTGTTGGGATGTGCAGGGGAAACCTTTTCCATCTTTGTTTATAAGAGTGCTTGAACACCAAAGACAAGAGCTTTCATAGCTCAACTGCATACTCATGTCCCAAAGTATTTTCTGCAGAGCAGATGCAGAGTGAGATGGGTAAGATCTGCTGATGTGAGCTCAGAGAAGTGCAACACAGATTGGAACATAAACATCCATTAGACCTATTCTTCCATCAGGCATTGGAAGGCTTATGGTGTTTTAATTTTCCTTATGGTCCCCATCTCTGTTTTGTGCTCTTCTTAGTAAGGAGGGGACTTTGAGCAGGGGAAAGCCAGGCTGAATTTATTTCAAGGAGCAGAATTGTTCATAAGTGTAATGACACCAAATGCTTTAACCCCACCTACAAGTTAGTTCTTAGAAAAGGCTAAGGGTGTTTAATGAACTATTTTTAGACATGATCAAAGGTACTGGAGCTGAGTATTTATTCTTCAGTGTGTCTGAAGGTTGTGGCTAATGGAGATACACTTTCAAGCTTCAAATAAGAGACAAAATTTGGCAAGTATCAAGTCCTTGTGTCCCAGATGAGCCAACAGTTTCTCATGCAAATGTGTTAATTTTTTTCCAAAGGCAAACCAAGGGCTCTGTTGCAAGTAGATGTATCTGTGTGTTTTGTTGCCGTGTCTGAGTAATGACAGTTTAGAGCCATCAGGCAACATTTGCTCAGGCAAGCAACAACAGGAACAAAAATAAGTTCTTATTCCATATTGCCTGTAGATTATTAAAGAAGAAGGAGCTGAACATGTTACCAGGAGTCTGAATCCTGTCGGACAATTTCCTACCCAGTGATGGGGTCTGTTCTGCTGCCCAAGGACGTAATTGCTGGCAAGCTTTGCTACCAGTGCCATAACTTGTGAAGGCTGCTATGAGGTCTCCCCCGAGACTTCTCCTCCAGGCTGAACAACCCCAGCTTTCTCGGCTTCTCTTCATATGAGAGGTGCTCCAGCATCTGATCACCTTTGTGACCTTTTTCTGGACTCACTTTAGGAGTTAATTCCATACTCTTGTGCTATGGGCAAGGCACTTGTGCTGTGGGTTGGCATGTCCAGGAGCTCATTAACCCTCTCCTTATGCTGTTCTGTTTGTTTGGGTTAGTGGGGTGTTTTTAACATCACAGACATGCTGCTTTAGAGGAGGATATAGGGTTAAGCTTTAGCTGTATCTGTGGCTTCATGGCGTGACTGCTTTGAAAAATAAATACTCTTCAATAATAACCCCTCTCAGTGGTTCTGTAATAGTACATGAATAAACAGTGTCAAGCTTACAATATAAGTTGAAGGTAAAAAGACAGCAGGAAGAGGAAATCAAAACACTCATGTATCACTTGACAACATAATTGCAGCCATTGATGATAAACAAGGAGAGTTTATTTCTCTTGAAATACCATACTTTCAAATACTATTGCTCTGTCATTATGTGAGACGGATAAACATTTTCGTTTGCTATTTTCACTTCATGTGGAAAAATGTGGTTTGCTCTGTTAGCATTTAACAAATATTATTCTAGTAAACTGAAGGGGTGACAAGAGCTTATGTGTAAAATTCCACCTTCCTTACTGTTTCCTTGCTGAAGTCTAGAAGTCGTGAAGGACTTCGATGATAATAGAGGCCTTTGACAATCTTGAAGATTCTGTGATTGAAAGAAAACTGATGAGGATGTAAACTGTGAGGGGGCTGACATGTAACCCAAACCCCGGTCAGAGGCTTCCCACTGGCAGCCTGGTGCCAGCCCCATGCCTGTGAGCTCCAGCACGGGCTCCCGTGGAATGCCAAGGTGAATACTATTCAAAGGAAGTTGCTGGCCCCGTCCTAGGGTGCTTCTTAAAAGCTGGCTAATAGAGTGGCCTAATAACCACAGTGAGGGCAATGGTGGGGTTCATTAATTTTAGGATTGCTGTGTCTGTCGCTACGGCTTGGCTTGGATCATTCTTCTGATTTACATCATTCCCCCCTCTCCTTGAGATTTCATGTGGGAATGCCTTGGTTTCATAACTGTAAACATTCTTTGTATACAGTGTCTTCCAGTAATTAGCTCCTCTGCCCTTCAGTGCACAGGTAGTGCTTATTAATTGCATTTAATGAGCATCTCTCACCTGCAGCAAATTGCCCTGCTCTGTTGCACACCTTAGCATGTAGCATAGCTTAGTATGATTTATTTATATAACATGCTTGATGGCACTTAACAGCTGTAAGAACATGCAGGAATGCTGACCTTGGCCTTGGGTGTTTATTGGTTTTGGAGACAGCATGCAGCTTCTGGTGGAGGAATTTAAGTTGATTACACGTAGCCTTAATGTTACCACACCAGAAAAAGAATTCCTTTCAATGGATGCTGCTCTGCTGTGTCTGAAGCGTGGCAGCAGAACAGACAAATGGCAGTTTTTCCTGAGGAACGTGCACAGCCAAGTTGTGTCAGGTAGTAAAGGGCTACCTTAGGACTGGTAGTCTCCAAATTAATGCAGCCTGCTGACTTTTACCTTGAGAAGTACCCCCAGATACATGTGGGGTGTGAACTGGGGAAGACCAGCACACTGGTCCAGTCCTCTGCCCTTCTGTCAGTGCATCTTCCTTGCATCTCTCCCCTTGTTTCACCAAGGTGTATTCATGGTAGGTGGCACTGGAGTGGGCATCAAGAAAGACTTCCAGCAGCATCAACATCCATAACGTCCTAGTTCTCCCTCATTCCAGTAAGGTATTACATATGGGGTCCTACCTTTATGCATGGCTGATATGCCATAGAATCACTTCTGTTGGAATACCAAAGACCTGAGCTGCGTTCTTGCTTTTTGATCCAAGTGGCACCTACTGCCCATGAATTGAAAATCACTGCTTGGGAATAATTCCATTCCGGGCTTAAATTAGTATTCATTTTTGTGGCAGTAACTGAGCACTACAACTGAACCCAGAAGAGAAAGTCAGCTGAGAAAATGAGTGCAGTTTTTAGTGTGAACACAGAAAAGGGCTTGAATTATTTGCTGTAATGTAATGAGTAAATGCTGGAGTTTGGGCCCTCTGTGCTGTGGTGCTTCCTGCTGCTTCTCAAATTCGTGTATGTAAAATCTTCTGGCATAAGATGTACATATTGAAGTCAAATTATGCACAAGTCCAGATTTGAGGTTTTGGAAGAGGCAGGATTGCAGGAAGGGGTTGGTAACAAAAAATTGACTTAAACCAATTTCATATCAGTCAAGTCATGCTATATAATTTGCTTCACTTTCCCCTGGGTGATGCAGTCTTATAGTCAGCTAAGTCAAGTTTTCCTCTGTTTTCATCTCCTTCCTCACTTCCTCTCCAAGTAGTAAGCCTTTAAAAATGGGTTTTTTTCAGGCACCCAAAACAAAACCTTGAAGAGGGTCCCTTGGCTACTTCTGCTCTATTGTAAAGCAGAATGACTCATCATTCATAGGCAAGAGTCATTTTATAAAAGTTCCTTTTTTTATTTCTAAAAGATCAAGGGGAAGGATCAACATTGCTGAATCAGAGTCTTTTCTGCACGTGGCCTCTCTTGAAGTGATGTTCCACAGATTCTCACCATATCCTGCCTGAAATCTTTTGTTGCTCCATGCAGTAGTGAGCTTCCAGCACAAATTACAGTTTTGGTGCCTCAGTCCTGCTTAACATACATCTGCCCAGCACCACACAAAATATGCATGAAAATTTGGCAGTGGGCAATGAGAGATTTACTACATGGTACATATTTCAAAATCATGGTGCCTTTCTTTGTAGCAAGCAAGAAAGGCATTTTTGTCCGCCGGTTTGTTCTAAAATTGCACCACCTCTTTCCAAAGGGAGATATTTCTCTGGAGTTACCATATTCTTCCTTAGGCTAGCCTGAAATTTCCCTTTGCTGGAATATTTCCTTTCTTTTAGAGCTGCATGTGAGAAATAGCTTGATAGAAAAGAAACATTTTGTTTTGCTTCCCTCATCTTTCATCTCCCTTGATCACAAGTTGAGAGAGAAATGCTTTCCCTGTATGACACTTTAAGGGAAAATCAGTTGTTTTCTGTGAAATTGCCAGTTGGTTTCTAACCTGCTACTTCACCCCCACAGAGCAAGGTGCCGTGAAATGTCCTTCAGCTTTTTGTCACATAATCTTGGATCCATAGGGCCGTGGCTGTGAGCCCAAAGGCTATCATCCTGCAGGCACAGCAAGCACCAGAGACAGGATGTTTCAAGCCTTGTTATTCGAAGCTACTGGACCCTTAAATGGTGTGGTTGCTGAATCCTGCCTTTTATGGGCTGCGCTGAGGGCGCTCACCCACCCCCACCTTACACACACCGTGGAAGGAGTTTTGGGGCAGCTTTGTCTTCTCATACTACTGAAAAGCCAAGGAGTGCTTTTGGAAGCACAGTTTTCTGGCTGCCCTGCACAGTGGCTGTTAGATCTGTGAACTATTACCAACTCTGAGTTAGCAGCTGAGTAACCCAAGCACCACAGTGTGTACACTGCGTGTGTGTGTGTGCCTGTCCTCCAGTGCTTGCTGGTTGTTGTTTCTGATCAGGAGACTCAGTGACAGGCTTTCAAGCATCACCTGTTTACAGTTCACTGCAACTGCTCCAGTTGGCGAAACATTCTGTTCTCTGCACTCTTTGAAGGAAGAAAAAAATCAAATAGAGTCCTGAAACTTCAGTGTAGACACACAAGCAAAAGCATTGGCCTTCTCCCCTATTGTGCATCCACCCCCAGTCAGATCTACCATGTTTACTGATGCCCATAATATGTGTTTTGATGTGAACACAAAGCTTGCTCTTGTCTGAAATGCAGACTGTATTGGAAATATCAGGTGATGTCATCTGCTCTTACTGAAACCAGTGCTTTAACTGGTCATCTTCTACGAATCACTTAATGAGCTTTATTGTGGATGATTAAAAGTAATTGCATGTTTTCAAGCACAGAGAGATTTTGACAAAACAATTTCGTAGTTATTAATCGTCAGGTTAAAATAATTGCTGTTTTATAAATGTGAAAGTATCTCATCTGTTAATTCACATGTAAGAAACCTAATGCATTACTAGTGCCCAGTTCTTCACTTACAAAGTGTTTTTGAAACCAGAATCTTACCTTTCCAAATGTTATTTATGTGTGTTTAAATTTATACTAGTAGGTAGCAGCTTCAAGAGAGCACAAGTCTGTGAGATGTCAGTATGCTGCAAGATTCATCCCAGGACTGTGGACTTTAAATGAAACTTGACCCAGAACAAATGTGTGTGAGGTCCTGGAGAAGCAGGAACTGCTCAGAAAAGGGTTTGGAGGAGAAGACAGTAAACACCTGACAGCTGAGGCCTGGGCACATTGTTAGAGCTGTGCTGCACCGAGGGCAACACCTAAAAACTGATGGAGAGAGAGGATCGATGAGGGAGTGAGGAAGAAGATGTGTGTGAGGAGTGGGAGCAGCCCAGCGCTGCAGGCACTGGGGGCATGGTGTGGAGATGAGCAACTGAGGAAGGAGGCACTGAAGAATTTGCAGAGAAGCAGTTCTGACAATTCTGACAGGAGAGACATGGCTTTGTGCTACAGGTTGGTGGGTACAAGGGAAGAGGCTGTAAAACCAGGATGGATGTGGGTAGCAAACCTAGGAAGTGTTTGTAGCTAAGGACTGCATTGAAAGGATCCAGCTTGGACATCACCTGAGAGAACAACCTGACAAAATCAGATCGATTAACTCTCAGGAGAGCAAGGTTGGAGGGAGGTGGGGGAGATAAAGATGCCCCACACCCTTGGTGAGCCTGCTTTAACCCAGCTGAAAAGATAAGCAACCCTCTTGAAATAAGAAATTTGGGCACAATCTTCAGAAGAGGAATCCAGGCAACTGAATTATTTCCTGAGGAAAGTGCCTGCCAGTTGCCTGCAGCTAAGCTTTCATCCCCTAATTAAGGGCAGGATTTGAATTTAAGCCCCATCCTTAACTGTTTTAAGTAATCCCCTGCTTGCTGAGCCTGCTGCTGTGCACTCTTGGTACCGAGACTATTTTGTAAGGGGCCAGCAGGATGTTCAGACCTCACATTTTGGAATGCAAGGACGATCTGTGCTGAGGAGTCTATCAACCTCTGCCTCTGTGTTCTCCTTTCATCTGTCTCTGCCTCCCTGTGGCAGTGGCTGCCAGTCATTTAATAACAAACTTAATTACTGCCAGTGACTTGCTGGGTGTGTTGTGGCCACTGAACTTTGTGCAACAGCCAGCAAGAAGCAGAGAAATCGGGTGCAATACATTAGATTGGTGGAAGAAGAGAAAGTTTTGTGGAAGGAGTTGTATAGAGAAAAGACTTCATCCTGCATCTGGTATGTACCCAGAAGTAGCTACAGTGAAATACTGGCGGTTCACTTGGGATTTAATGTGTGCCTGACAGGATCTGTGACTGATCACATCTGTGCCTTCCTGGCAGTTCTTATCCAGCACAGGTTGTGTTAGCATCTCCAGAAAGCTGTTGACAGACAAAATTCTAAATGGTGATAGTATCTTAAAAACAGCTCAGCTTTCTTCTCTCTTTTTTTTTTTTCTCCCTTGTTTTAATAAATTTTCCTTTTTTTCATTCTTTTTTTCTTTTTTTTCCCTCTTTTTTTCTTTCCTTTTTTTTTTTTTTCTTCAGCACCTCACTTCAACTGCCAGCCAGATCAGTAATCTCTGATCAGCTGCTGTCAGGCACTGCAGGTTTGGAGTGACAGCAACGGTGCTTGGGTTCTGTTCTGCACATGGAATTCTAGCATTTTTTCTCCTGTGAAGCAGAAGGTACTTGGCTGCTTCTCTGCAGAGCTGGAAGATAGATTTTATTTCACATTAATGTAACCTGCTTGTCCTCAGCTGCCTTTTTCCCACTCTACTTCGTTCAGTTTTACTTTGTGTTTAAAATAGGAAACAGCAGGGCAGGATCTGACCATTTCTTCACTTTGTCGGTTCAAGTATTCAAAAGCCAAGCTTAAACTGATCAACCTTGGAGGATTTTACAGGCTAGAGATTGGATCTCATAAAATCCAGCTCCAGGTTCACAGACTAAGTAACCATATTCAAAGTTAACTAAAATTTACCTTGTACATGTAATTTCTAATTTCTTATAGTATCCGTGCAAAGACACACTTTTTAAAAAAAATCCTTGTATATAGAAATATATGTTTTTGCATGTTCTTCTGCAAAGTCAGACCAAGGGAGCCTGCATGAAAGGATTGAATGTGGGTGTACCATCTCCACAGCAACAGTGATGCAAAGGAAAGTGGAGGGCAGGCTTTTCCAAGGCAGCTCTTCACCTGAGGGACTGGGATAAGTGGTGGTGACTGGGAAAGCAGTGGCTGTAAGACATGGCTTGTACTGGAGGACTGCAGGACCACGTGTTCTTCCAGCTCCAGAGAATGTGTGCTCCTCTGCAGCCAAACACTTTCCTGTCACCAGGAGGTGACAGCAGGGTTGTGCTTTCAACCTCAAGACTGATCCCAGTGCGACCTGGGGTGAGCCCTCCAGACACAAATGTCTCACATCCTGGAAGGGCCTCCCTGCTGTGGCACAGGAAAGCCTTTGGGCCTAAACACCATGAGACTGGCACCTGTCACTAGTGGGGTTCCACAGGGCTCCATCTTAGGCCCTGTGCTTTTCAACATCTTCATAAATGACTTGAATGCAGAATTGGAAGGGATACTAAGTTCGGAGATGATACAAAATTGGGAGAAGGTGTCAATTGCCTTGAGGCCCTGCAGAGAGACCTCGACAAATAAGAGATGGGCAATCACCAACTGTATGAAGTTTGACGAGGGAAAAGTACCACATTCTGCATCTGGGATGGGGCAACCCTGGATGTATGGACAGACTGGGAATGAGAGGCTGGAGAGCAGCACTGTGCAAAGGGACCTGGGGGTCCTGGTCATTGACAAGTTGAACATGAGTCAGCAGTGCCCTGGCAGCCAGGAGGGCCAAGCGTGTCCTGGGGGGCATCAGGCACAGCATCACCAGCCGGGCAAGGGAGGGGATTGTCCTGCTCTGCTCTGCACTGGGACGGTCACACCTCTAGTGCTGGGGGCAGATTTAGGAGACACAATGCAAAAAAGATATTAAACTGTTAGATAGTGTCCAGAGGAGGACAACAAAGATGGTGAAGGGCCATGAGGGCAAGCCTGGTGAGGAGTGGCTGAGGTCGCTTGGTCTGTTCAGCCTGGATAAGACTTAGGAGAGACCTCATTGCAGTTACAACTTCCTTGTGAGGGGAAGAGAAGGGGCAGACACTGATCTCTTCTCTGTGGTGACCAGTGACAGGACCTGAGGAAATGGCCTGAAGTTGTTTCAGGGGAGGTTTAGGTTGAATATTAAAGAAAGGTTTTTCACCCAGAAGGTGGTTGGGCACTGAAACAGGTTCCATATTAAAGTGGTCACAGCACCAAACCTGAAAGAGTTCAAGAAGCATTTGGACAATGCTCTCAGGTACATGGTATGATTCCTGGGGATGATCCTGTGTAGAGCCAGAAGATGGATTCAATGATCCTTGTGGGTCCCTTCCAACTCAGCTTATTCTGTGATCTGTAAAACAAGACAAAGAAAGAGAGAAAAGGAAAGAAAGAGAGAAAAAGAAAGGAAGGAAGGAAGAAAGAGAAAGAAAAAGAAAGAAAGTTAGTTTTGCTGATAATATATTGCTAACAAAAGCATGAGAACCCATGTATGTACTTTGCATGGACAGATATAGTTCAGCTCTCCTATGTGCTCTAAGGCGATGTAGTTTTTAAACAAGTTGCAGTTGCACAGGCTGCAAAGCAACAAAGCCAAGCCAGTCCTAAGGGACTTGCAATTACTATTCAGAAAGTCAGCGCGAACTATTCTTCAGTGCCAAAAAATTTTAGGTCATCTAATTATGGGGTGTGCACCACTGGCAGTGACAGTAAAACAAGTGCATGTTGGAAAATTTTCCTCACCTCCGTTTTAACCTTCAAGATGAGTTGTATCTTACCCAGTGTTTCCACATGTGGTGATTCAGGTGGGATGTGCATGAGCTGATATCAGCTCTGCTGCCCCAGCAGTGAAGCTGCTGCCAGTCATTTACTTTATGGGTAGTGCTGACAGCTCTTCCCTGAGCTCAGAGCTGTTTCCCATTCCTCACAGCCCACAGATGGCCCCCACTGCCCTGTGAGCTGTCTCAAGGTTTGCTGGCACCATCTCATTCACTGGCTTCATTAAACAAACAGGTATGTGGCAACCAAACCATTTAGGCTCTTCCAAGATGTTTCTGTGCTGCAGGTCCAGCCCAGACTGGGGGCTGGTGCTCCCTGTGAACAGAGCAGCTCATCCTTCACTGCCTGTGTTTAGGAAGGCTTGTGCTGCTGTCTGTATTCATGCCCTGGATCCAAATTCCTTCAGCAGAGCAGGGAGTGATGCAGTCTCTTGGGACAAGGAAAATCTAATAGATTTTTGCTGATGCCGTAACAGAACCACATCACTGGAGCCACTATAGACTTAGATGAGATTTCCTTGAGTCTTTGAAAGAACCAGAATGCAAAACTGATTTTTTTTAAAAAGTGAACTGTGAGCAGCTTCTCACCATCTTTCCCTTTAATTAATCTCATGTTTGCACAAACACTGTGAAATCCAAACAGCATATAAAGTATCTTGTTAAATGCAACTGGTATCCAATCCTAGTCCCACAGTTCCTTAAGTGTCCCAGGGAAAAAAATGAGAGAGTGGGAGACAAGCTCTATTTGCAAGCTTCATTATCACAACAAATCTAAATAATCAATTCATTCCTTTTCATTGCAATTTGACCACACTTTTTTCCTTCTTATCGTCTCTGTCTAATTGAGGTGCAAAACAACATGGAGAGGGTGGCCCTCTGCTTTCAAGTATTCACTTTTCATACATCATCTGTTGTTTAGGCTGAATGGGCTTTCCTCACTCAGGGATACCTCTGCCTTTCGAGCTTTTAAGCTAATTTGACCTATCTGCTCATGGTTTGTTGAGGGTCTTCTCTGGAAATCCTTATTCTGAGCCTAATATTACTATTTTGTCTCATCAGTAATTGCAGCTGCAGCATCAATAATGAGTGCAAAGTGGCCATCTCCTTCACTGTACTTCTGGAGTGGTCTTTGCCTGGAACTTGCTATGCTTCTGGGATGGCATTCACCTGGAAATGCTACAGAAGTCTGCAAGAGAGGAGCCACAGGAGCTGAGACTCTTTGCTGGTCAGCCCCTCTCTGTGGAGCTAACTGAGCTGAACCACTGGTCGGTGAAGGAGGATCTCAAAGGCTGGTGGATCCTATGGAAGAGCTGCATTATCCAGGTCCTGATGTTAAACCTATATGAATTTTGGGATCGATGAAGCAAACCAACAGAATGGAAATACTGAACAATGTGAAACAGATGAAAATGAAGACCCCGACTGCACTCCATGTTCTTCTTGTAGTGACTGACATATTTGAGGTAAGCACATGAATTTAGTCTCCTATATTCAGTTTTGCTTATTTTCCAACTATGGACACCTCACTAGGTATTTAAATTATTTGACTACTTACTTAGGTACCTGCAATTCAGACGTAAGAAGTTTAAGGCAGTCTTGAAAAAAATGGTCTGACCTGCTCTGTTGGACTTAGATCTTTGGCTCCTCAAACTCTTGTCTGAGCTGGGATAATGTCCACAAATTTTGGCATGAGAGGCTCAGGATGGACATTAGGAAGAAATTTCTCCGCACTGGAAGAGGTTACTGAGAAGCTGTAGATTAAATGTCTGGTTTAGACCATCTCTGAAGAAGAGTCAGAGATGTGGAACTGCTGCACGTTGGCAGCAGGGGTGCTAAGCCAACCTTTCTGGGACTCTGAAAGCTACCCCACACGGGCTATATTTCAAATACAGGCAGAAAGTTGATCTTCATGGCTATGAAATGGCCAGAAGGAAACAACACAAATACTTGTTCTACTGTGTATTCAGAAAAGAAAGGGATTTATTTTGGTTTTTAATGAAATGTGCTATCAAAATCCTTGCTGTGCATTGTCCATCTCCACCAAGGGAGTCTTGCTGTTCCTGAATAGCTGCAGCTTAATCACTTGCAGTGTTTCTTACTGGAGCAAGCCATGTGGTATAATCACGTTTTCAAACATAAACTCATTCTGAAAGTTAGCTTTGTTTTTGCCAATAATCTTCAGCATCACTCGATGGATCTGTCTGTTCCACTGGGTTCTGTCTTCAGGTTTTTATTCGTCCTTCCCCAGCCGGGCCCATTGGATGTCTGACCGAAGGGGAGCAGTGGTGCTGCTGTGAGTTCTTGCTCTGAACAAGAGGGATGTGTGTACAGGCTCGGGCAGCTCCTAAGGGGTTTTACACCTGTAGAATTCCCAAGGTGTGTGATTCTTTGCTAGATGCCATGAGATATGTCACTGGAAAAGTTACTGATTAATTTATCATTTCCTGTGACAGTCCCTGATAAGCTGTCACCTCTGAGCTGCCAAGTCCTGAGTTTTGTTCAGACTCCAAAATTTTTGTTCCAAGACACTGCACCAGCTTCTTCCCCCAGCTGTTTTTTCCTCGTGGGAGTAGGGCCTGACAGGCCTCACGAACAGTCCTGCTGCCCTGCACAGAGTGAGGCTGGATGGCAAAGCCTGGGCCACTGTGAATTGCTGGGATACACCCTTAGCCAACCAGTATTGTCCTAGCTCCGGTAGCATCTCCAAGTGAGTGTCCCGTGATAGGGCTCCATCCCCAGACATTTACCTCTGGCTCTTCAGTGTAGTGTCATCACACTGGTCCATCTTCTGTACTTCCCCCCCTCACTCCAAATGTTTACTTCTTCCTCTCCGGATAAACCACTTCAGCTCAATACACAGAGGCTGGAGATTTGCTCTCTCTGATTTTCACCCATAACTGGCTGTGAACTATTTATAGCATCAGTCAAAGTTCATTTTCCCCCCCCATCCTTTTATACTCATGAATTAAGCAGAGTTCAAATGCATGTCTGCATGAGAGGTGTGGGAGGCTTTAGAGAGATGAAAATAGCAGGAAGGCAGCTGCTGCCTGTTGGCTCCGTTGGTGCAGCTCAGCACTCCCCTGTCTGTTGGGGGACGGATCGACTCACATTAATCAAAATACAGTTAATATTAAAAAAAGCAGAGAAACTCTTCTGCCTGGGTGCTAAATTTCCATTCATTCTGCAGTTTAGCTTCCTCCACAGGCTCATCAGAAAACAGAAATCACCATTGTGTTGGTGATTGCTGGGATTCTTCTTAGAGGAGCAGAAGAGGGAGAAGGCAATACAATTTAGGCTTTACAATCCGGAGCTGCAGAGAGAGAATTCTCAATCATTGCTGTGCATATCATTACCAAAGCCACTTTCAAAGTCTCTGTAAAAACCTGCCTTGCCAGGTGGGGGCTGGGGAGGTGGCCCTGGGGGTGCTGAGATGCCTGTCCCCACAACTTGTCTGCAGAGTCCGAAGAAACAGTTCAAGTGTGGGGTCGTTTTTGGGCTTGCAGAGCAGACTCGGGCAGCCCTGGAGGATGCTGTGGGAACCTACAGGCTGAGTGCCACAGTGCACTTGTCACCCTAAAGCACAGCAAAATGTCATGTCCTGGTGAGGGGACACTGGTTCCCCCTTGGAAAATCTCAGCCAACCTCAGCAGATGGTTTGTGTACTCCCGCTAAAGCCGTAAACACTTCGGGTGGGTGTGTTTTCATCTTTGGTTGTTTGCAAAAGCCCTCTGCAGTTTGGCTGCTCCATAAATAGCAATTATTTTTAGTTCCTCATGAGAAATATACATGGTACAAAGTCCTGCAGGACAATGCACTTCCTGCCAGCGGGTTTGGAAGGGGGTTGCAGCTCCCCATGTGTTACATGGGGCCCAAACGAAGCTCTGAGGGAACACGAAGGATTTATGCCAAGTGGGATGGACACCTCAGGGGAAGGTGTCTGGCAGACACCTGGTGTGGCTTAGGGGAATGAAGCGTCTCCCTGGCTCTGCACCGCTGACCCCTCCCTCCATCAGCACTCCCCAGCAGCCTGATTGGACTGGGAGGTCAGCCTGGTCGCTGGAGGCAGCCACCCACCCCGGCTCTTCTTGATGGTTGCGTTTGCACCAGGCAAGAGGGGCCAAAGCCTGGGGAATGTTCTGCTCCTGTAGACTTGCCCCTGAACCTCAAGCATGCAGTACAAGCTCACGATGCTCAGGCATGCAAAATTATCAGTTGGGATCAAGGTAGAGCAGAGAGGAAAGTCTGGCTGTGCCTAAAGAGACATCCTGTGAGGTCACCCGAGGCTGGTGCTATGATGTGTCCCTGTGTCAGGGCTGGTGTGAGCCCTGGGTGCCGTTTTACTCCGGACACTGCATGAGTGAGACCATGGAGCTGATGGTCCCTGCTCCTCCTCCACCCCCACACATATATTCTTGATTTGCTGTGTCTATGCTGTTGCCAGGCCTTTTATTAGCACTAGATGAGAGGGGGACATATGACTAAATGGTCTGATTTTTCATAGCACAGAAATATTGATGAGCAAGAGGCTTATCAACAAATAATTAAAACACAGATGATTTATGACTCCTCACTGACCTGGTGTGGTAAAACAGTGACTTCTCTATGTATTGTGCAATCTTATACGCAACAACAGGTGTAGTGTTGGTAGTAAACTATGGCTGTATTCAAAGCTTGATCCTAAAAACATTTTTGCTGCATGGATTAGTTTGAAATTGCCCTGCAAAGAACTTTCTGAAGAGACATCTTTAATTTTCTCTGTTACTTTAGTCATTGCTAGTAAGTGCCCTGCTTAATTATGAATGCTTCATGTTCTCCTAAGGATTTCATCCTTTCCTCTTCTCCCATCAGGAACCACCTTCTCCTGTGAATGTCTCAAGATGCCTTAAAGGAAGAAATGCTCTGTGGGATCTTTGCAAGGTTTTTGCCAGGCTCCTTTAGCTGAGACTGGGGTTTCACCCATCTATCCCAAAACAAGTAACCACCACCCTTGTGCACCACAAATGCCAAAAGACTATCCATTGTCAATGGAGGGCTCCGGATGCAGATGTACCTGGGGAAGTCAGCTGTGGGGTGTCTGCTGCTATGGATGATGCTCCATCCACATATTTAACTGGGACCTGCTTGGTGTGGGGATTGATTTTACCACACCCTTTAACAGCAATTCAGTCTAGCTTGTGATCAAGGCTGAAATTAGAGCCATGTTGTGACACTTGAAAAGGCTATTGTGGAAACTCTTTAAATGATATTGGGTCACTGAGAAAGGACAGAGTTGGTATCAGTGCAGATGCAGCACTTTAAGGAGCTCAGGTGTTTCTAAATAGGCTTCTGCCCTCTTTTCCCCTTTTACAAATGGCATTTGATCCCACTCGTGTGGAGACAGCTGGGAAAACACAGTTGAAGGAGAGGTATAAAGATCTCTTTCCTAGAGCCCTGTTGCAGGAGCACACCCCTTCAGGACAGAAGTTCAGAGAAATTCACTTTGCTGAAGAGGCTCATCTAGTTGGCATGAAGACTGGTCAATACCCACTGGGCTGAAGGTTGTTTTTAAGAGACTTTTGTTCTTTAGGGCTGTGATTCAAAGATCATATTAATCCACACAACATCTCTGAAGATAGTAGGGTTAGTGCTTCCATCTTGTTCTTACACATTTCATAGATTTTTTTATAGCGAGGATGCAGTTTTGGAGGCTGTTGTGTGTCATGTCCCCCATCCGCCCCCTAACCTCCGCAGAAAACAGAGACGCTACTATTTTTCATTAAGAGTAACAACATTTTTTTCCTGCAGGACTTGAAATAGTTGTTTATTTCTGCTATTTCTGAACCCTGTCTGGCTAGGTTTTTTCCATGCACCAGTTGTTATGGTTGTATACAAAAATCATTGAGAATTATGTCTGTCTCATGCTCTTGTTTTTTATTCACGTCACTAATAATAGCACAGGTTCTGATCACAGTGGCTCAGCGTTTAGGGTCAGCCATGTCAGATAATGCGCACATTTTCTTCCTTAAAAGAAAAATATTTTTGTCTAGATTATTTGGGTCAAATTAAAAAAATGTTATCTTACAGCCATCAGTGTCTCTGCCTTCCTCTCACTAGAGTCAGTACACACTTCCCTCTGATTCCTGGAGCCTTTGCATTAGGCCATTATAGAGAAAGGGGCTTCTTGAAAGAAAACGTATTTTTCCATTCTCTTAATTCACAGTCACAAACTTCCTGGATTTGATCATTGGTTGTTTTGAAGCCAGTTCCAAGAAGAGCAGTTCCCAGATTCACACAATTGTGTTTGGTTTTTTTATTTCATGATGTATTTTTCAAGGCAAGGTTTGTTGTCCCCCTTGAAGGCTGTCAGGATCAGCAGTGATCCTTGTAGAAGTGACCCGATTGCACAGACAGCCCATAGACCAATTTAGAGGAAAAGAGATTTCAGGAATAAAGATGAGTCAGAGAAGGATGTATTCAACATCTGACTGGGATGATCAAGTGCATTGGACCACAATATGTGAAAGGGTGATTTGCACCAGTTGATGTTAACCATGGTGAAACAAAGCCCTCCCATTCACCTTGTTCTCCCTGGCACCTTTACGCTCCCCAGATCTTTGTGCCTTCATTTGACCTAGGATATCCACAAAATGAGATGAGCCTGAGATTCATTATGCTCAAGGATCTGTCATGTTCTGGCTTGATAAAGAGGCATGATTTTAATCAGAAGGGTCAAGGAGGAATCCCAGTGGTGTGTGTCTCAAATACCAGAAACATGGGAAAAATGAAGGCAGAGTGAGGCAGAAATCCGCTGAGATGCTCTGCCAGGGCTGTGGGCCAGAGCAGCTCCTTTGGCAGCTCTAAGCCACAGCCAGGCTTGGCTCACACAGGACCAGAGGGACGAATCCAGTCCCCTCTCCACTGCCCGTGGCCACCCCTTGTGCTCGGCAGGCACACACGAGCACCGAGCCTGCATGAAATGACAGAGGATTGGCACCGCTCGCCAGCCTGGGACAGCATGTTAACAAACCCAGGCACGTTAAAGGAAGGGCTCAACATTTTCCTGGGGAGCACTGAAATTCAAACAATTGCTTTTAGGTAGTCCTTTTCAGACAGCCCAGCTGGGAAGACCACCTGCCTTCCCTGGCCATTGTGATAAGATGGCAAACTATCTTGGAGCACCTCCCCGCCGCAGGTGGCTGCTCAGCTGGGTCCTCCACAAGCCTTTTGATGTGTTGGGGAATCAAAGGGAGAGACACAAAGAATAGGCAGAAGTCATACATATGAATGTGCACATACATAGACAGTAACCTTTCCTCCTCTGATTACCCTGGCAATAAATGCTTGTGACATCAATACTTTATGATTACGAACCCGCGTTGTTACCAAGCTGCTTTGGAATTGCAGGTGGAGGGAGAGGAATTAATCACCTTAGTCTAAGATATTTTAAATGACAGCTCAACTTCTGTAAAGTTACAGAAGTTGGAGTGAACACCATACAGATAAGCCATTAGTTCTGCAGGAAGTTTCACAAGATACATGAATTTTTTTTGTGGCTTCTCTTGGATGCATTTCCTGCCTCATGCAAAATAGCACCACGAAGCACTTTTGTGTGTTTATGTGTTTATGTGTGTGTGTATGTGTATATGCATACATGTGTGCACACATTTGTATGTCATACACATTTCATATGCGTTTTACATGTGTGTATATAAATAGGTATAAAATATGCACCCATTATATATATATTTATGTATGCACACGTACAGAATGCAGAAGTGCTAGTTTGAAGTGCTAGGGTGGTTTAACACTCACAGCTATTTTTAGTTGAGTAAATAAGAGCAGGAAACATTTCTGGCGTCTGAGTTCTTGCCAGCTGTTAAGATCTAGCCAAGAGCAAGAGGTGTGTGTAAGTTTTGAAAATAGATTAATTAACGTCATATTTTTACTCCCAAATTATAGCTGATTTGGTTAATTTTTCCACTTTTCTACATTTTATGCCTTACCGTAAGATTTGCTTCCAAAACCTGGTGTATTTTCTGCAGCTCTGATTGTGATGTTGAAGATGCAGTTCGGTGGATGCAGGGGCAGATGAGGTCACAAGGACAGACAGAGGGATGGAGACATCACTGTCGAGGAGAAGAAGGGCCCTCTTAGGGTATCTGTGCTTGTTCTCTAGCACTTACGCCAGAAGGTGAGGAAATAATCACCAGGAAAGAAAAACAGGTTTAAGATGGCCAGGGATAAATTTGAGCCTGAAAAAGTATAAAGCAGTAGACTAAAGTACCTGTCTGTTTTAACACACGACTCGTTTATGTTATGAAGCCCACCTGGCCATGTGCAACACCTACCAGGGCTATGCAGACTCTTCCCAAACTGCATTTGCAGCTAACCACTGCAGTATAAATGACAGGGATTTAGCATATCAAAAGGTTAAAAAGCTGAGAGAGAGATGGTTTCATATAGACAACACGATGAAATCAAACCACAGAGCTTGGGACTCTTTGGGCTCTCCTAGGAGCAGAAAATATCGTCAGCTCCTGAGACCATTTTAGCTTTGACTGGCTGCCCAGATGTAGAATCATACAATGGTTTAGGTTGGAAAGGATCTTAAAGATCATCTAGTTCAAACCCCTCCATCATGGACAGGAACCACTAGACCAGGTTGCTCAGGGCCCCATCCAACCCAGCCTTGGACACTTTCAGGGATGGGGCATCCACGACCTCTCTGGGAAGAGTGTACTTTCTTTACCCTGCCGAAGAAGATGTTGCCTTTTAAAATGGTGTGGTACATCTTTTCTCTGAAGCTGGAGAATCTCTGCAAGGGAAGATCTTATGTTTTAAAACGGGCATTTGATCAGTTTGAAAAGAATCAAAAGTGAATATCAGATGACCATTATAAAATATCCTAAAAGTCCTTAGAAGGGCAGGGTGGCTGAAGACTTTCTCACTGAGCATGAGACATCCCTGGCCTTCGTTACAGCAGATCCCAGGCCAATTATCCTCTGCTATTAGTTTGAACTAGAGGAGCTCTAAAAATCTTCCCATGTATCAGCTACTGGGAGAGCACAGGGTCCTTTCCTCACAGCCATGGCCCTGCTTATACAGGCTCCTCTGTTTGGGACAGTGGTCTCTGGTCCCAGTCCCACACGTGGTCAGCAGAGCACTCCCTGAGCCACAAGAAGCCGGTGGCTCAGACAGGCAGAATCTGCCAGTGGTGCCATCACAGGCAGCAGCTAGAGAGCACAGGGCTGCCCCGAGCACCAGGTACACCGAGGAGGGATTTACTACAGGCACAGACTATCCAAGAGACTATCCTCTTTCCCACTGTGGGGGAAAGAGGCCCTCTAGCACTTGGGCTGTCTGCCAAACAGTGGAATGCTCCACCTAGTGAAGCTGAGAGTCCAACCAAAGTGTTTGGAGAAGGGGGAACCTCTGGGATTTTTGTTAGATAATGCACAAAACTATAAATATTACATTTAAATTAAACATCATCATCATCATCTGCAATAAAGAAGAAATTGGGAGAGTCGCTGAGTTGCATTTACAAAAAACCCCCAACATTTAAAAATACTCATTAATAACGTGATTTATTCCAATATTTATATAAAGCAGTTAACAGAATAGTTCTTGAGTAATGTACTGTAAAGAAGCAGATACAGAAAAAGATTTGGAGCAGCAAAGATGCAGGATGCATCATATTGTGCAGTATTACATTTAAATTATCTTAACCCTGGGAGAGGAAAGAGAGCAAGAATTCAGAGCAATAGCAATAAAATATTAAAGATTTGAGAGACAATGTTGTAGGCAGCAGTTTTTGTAGTCATTGCCATCAAAAGATAGACAGTGAGCTCTGGGAAAAAAAAATCTGTTTGGCTGTGATGAAATGCCGGGTAATTGTCTGTCAGTTTTAGCTGAGGAAATTAGCAAATGACTCACGGGCTGCAAGCAGTGGGGAGCAGGGGGAGCCTCATCCATCATCTCCAGAGCAGCCTTCACTTTCATACACTCTCTGCTGCTGTTTAACTGAAGGACCATGTGAAGTGAAATGCAAAAGGTCATAAATAAAATGTCTCAGGAAGGTAGAGGTTTAACCCAAGCGGTTGCAGCCAAGTGTGATGCTAATGGTTTGACGGATTTTTGTTATGGCTGATGTGCAGAAAGGATTTCCTGAAAGCCTTGTCCCTGCCATAGGGCTAGAGAGGTTTGGCAGGGTGGGAGTTGCAGCCAGCCAAGAAGAAGGAGACAGTGCAGACAAGCATCAAACAGGACTGAACTCCAGGTGGCTTGGGGGGTTGGCTCTCCTTCCAGAGCAATGAGAATTAGGTACATAATTAATGGAGATGGCGCTATAATCTCAGCTGGGAATTTCCTTGCATTTTAGGTGGAAAAGTAGGGCCTGAACAATCCAGCCAAATGCTTCTTACTAAGAAATACATGATGGGGTGGGATGTGTTGGCTGGATTCTGGAAGAAAAGTGACCCATTGCTTTTGTTAAGATGCAAATTTCTACTCTTACCCAGGCTAGTATGGGGAATATCCTGGGCTGGAGGAGGACAGGGAGAGATGAATAATACCTTAAACTAAAGAATTTATTAGCTAGAGGGAGTGGAAAAAAAGCTAGCTAGTACTAGACTATAACAAGCCTGATTCTCCCTTTATGAAACCGGTGCTGTTCTGTTGCAGCTCCGTTGACAAAACAGAGTGTAGGTGGACTGGCAAATCAAACCTTGTGTTTATTTGAAAAAACAAACAAATGATAAAATATTTTCTCTGCAAAGTAACTACTACAGACTCAATCTCTGAAACTGCGACCATCTTTGTTTATAGGAAACATACCAGCTAGATGAAGCAAGGGCCCTTTTGAACCCTCACACCCTGTAAATGCAGAGCAGAAACAGTCAAAAAACCCTTATTTGCTTTCTCATAAAATAAAAAAGTGGTATGAAATTAATGGTATCATTTTCTGCCAAAGAATTTTCCAAGTATAAATAGACAGGCAGTCAGGTAAATGTAGTCTCGGACATCGTGGCAGCAACTCCTATATTGAATGGTATAGTAATTTTGCAATACTGAAAACTGCAGTTGAAAAAAACAGGTTTTCAACTAAATCCCTTCAAAGAAAAGAGCCCAGAACATGCTTCAAATTATCACCTTTTCTTACAAACCAGCAGTAATTATTCTGTTTCACAACAAGGCTGATACACCTGTAGAGGGGATTAAAAAAACCACCAAACCTCAGTCAAAAAATGTGCCAGAGACAATTCCTTTGATAGCAGGTTGCTTTGCTTTTTTCTGCTGTAAAGGGTGTAAATGTTATGTTGTCTCCCGAAGTGACTGCTAAATTAACAGGAAAATGTCTGGATGCCTGTGCATCAGCTTTCCAAATAACCTAAATACATCATTTTTATATTTTGTCTTTTGTGTTTCTTATTTGTACTCTTAAACTGTGGTCAGACTTCTGAGTAAGAAGTTTATAGATCTCTGGTAGGGAAAGGAAAGCGATTATGGGAAAACCAGTACTTCCAGTTTCTCACAGATGATACCCTTCTTGCCCTTTTCACAGAAAAGTGTTTTTACAGTAGATCATATTAAAGTCCCCCAAATCAGAGGTAAAGATGAAAGTACATTAGTATGAGAGCTAAAGTAGAAGCTCAAATGTTGCATGAATCCCATCGATCCAGAATATCTATAATGTGCTTTCTCAGTTCTCTGCCCAGAGCACAATCCACGGTTATTTCACAAAGCCTCATTGATTTTCCTCTGTTCTCAGCACTCTTCAAAGACGGGGGAGAAAGCCAAGCATGGAGTGGATGGTAGGAGGCCAGGGTCAGCCTGCTGCAGAGGGAGTTGCTGAGAGTGCATGGCGTGCTGCTGCCCTAAAGATGTCCTCCCTTCTTGGAAGCGGGAGACTTTCAGACTGGCAGTGTTTAATTCCCAGGCGAGAAGCTTGGGATCCATTTGGCATGGAGAACGGTAGGAGGTCAGTTCATGGTATGAGATTGGTTAAGTCAGTCCTGGGAGGAGCAGTCCTCTCCTGGTGAGGCCAGGCCCACTACCCTTGCTGGAACTGTGCACAAGCTGCTGAGGCTGGGCTGGGCTCCCCCATCTTCTGGGGCAAACACCTTGGCCAGCTGCTGTCTCCTCTCAGATATGGTTGTGGTGGCTGGATCAGGTAAAAACAGGACAAATAGTAAGTGACAGCAAGGTATGGGAGTGCTCATTCATGCCAGGGTGGACACCATTCAGCAGTGCTTTGCAGCATTCAGAGACCTCTTCTGCCCTGTATCCTCAGCCTGCAACCAAGCAGTGCCACATCATTGAATTGTACAATCGTTTAATTTGGAGAAGACCTCTAAGATTATCAAGTCCAGCCACTAACTCAGCACTGCCAAGTCCACTCAACTGTGTCCCTAAGCACCACATCCGCAGGTCTGTTAAACAGTTCCAGGGTTGGTGACTCAGCATCAACATTACCTCCCTTCCCTGTACCCTAGTGTTGCATCATTCCCTTACAGCCAGAGCACCAGCTGGACTTGACACAGCTCTCATGGCTGTTATTCCCTTTGACTACCTGCAATAACCTCATCTCATGCCCCTTGCAGTGGTTCCTCAGATGTTGCCCGGAGATAAACAAAGGGGGGAAAAGCCACAGAATAGGTGTAGGTCAAAAAGGTGAGGCATGGTAGGAGGTGGCAGTATGGATCTCTTCAGAGAGGCTGGAAACACCTCCTTTGGGGGACATAATCCTGCCAGCCTGACTTAAGGAACCTGAGAAACACCTATTCCAAGGCCAGGCTGGCTCTCATATAGCTGCAAGCCCCAAGACACACATTGCTTAGCCAGACTCAACTCTCGTTCCTGGCCAGACAATGCTTTCTTGGAGCTACCGACGACATACTGCACCAGGACGGAGCACATGTCGATGGGTCCAGTGGATTGCACTCTCCTGGGATGGGCATCATTTCTTGAAACCTGCAGGTGGTCACCTGGTGATTTTTCAGAGGCAGAACATGGATGTTATTCGATAAATGCAAGCAGAGCACAGCCAGCTGGAAGGAGGTGCTTGGAAATTACTATAAACACAAAGTGATGAACAAGTATGAAAAATGTTCAGGAGAGTCTGGGAGGAGTAAGAAATCCACACCTGACCCAGTGGTGAGGATGAATGAATAATTTCAGCACAGTGGGGCATGAGTGAGGTGGCAGGAGAGGTATAGCCTCTTTCTTTCCAGGCTCTTCTGACTCAGGATCAGCCTGCTGCTGCCCAGGGACCATCCTTTAAAGGCATTGCCTTTGGGCATCACTCTTCTGTGAGTGAAACAAGTCACAGTGTTTCTGTAACATTGCCAGAAATTCAAAGCAGGTACTGTAAGTCAACAAAATGCTAATTCCCCAAAGGTTAATTAAACTGAGCAGGACTTGTAGATGAAATGCAACAGCTGACTGCTGCAATTAACTCTGGCATCACGGTTAGCATTAGGTGGCATTCCAGTGAGGGAGAGCTCCTCAGATGAGTTATTTTGGCACTTAGTCCCTTGGGGGGGGAGGGGGGGTGTCCTGTACATATCAGTCATTTTGTTCTTGCCTGCCTTCAGGAGATGGAAATTAGTGACACCCAGTTCAGTCAACTGAGGAAAAAAATGTGTTGCTTCTCTTCAACCTCTCAGAACAGGCACTTGTAAACACTGAGTTATAAAGTATGAGGCTCCATTTAAAGTCAGTTTTCTAATCTAAATGCAATAGGTAAATCTCGTTTAATACTGCCTGACCTTCCAGGTGAAGCTGGGGAGAGCAGACTGAAGAACTGTTTTGTGGGCTTGGGGAGGCTGGGACCAAAGGAGGGCTTTGCAGACAGCAACAGGGAACACAGAGGAGGGTGGGGGTTTTACCCTTAAGATACTGACATTTAGTCCCAGTGTGGGCATTCCATGTTGTCTTCCACAAGCAAAGCTGGAGGCAAAGAGCTGGAGGGTGTAACTTCCCAAGGTCTGCACCAGCTCCTGCAGGCAGCTTTGAGCTGCCTTTTGGGGGCCTGTTGAGACCAGATGAATAGTTATTGTCCCCAGGAGGTACCTGCCTCATAATACCATCCAAAAAAATCTTACACTTACTGCTTTTTTAATGCAAATTTGAAATATAGAAATAAAATTTTCTATAGAAATATGTGGAACAATTACATAGCTGCATGCAATTACTGCATCCGATGATGTGACATTTCAAAGAAAGAAGTAACATGATTTTACAAGTATAACAGAAAAAAAGATTTATTTTTCTCTTAAATTACAAAGTTTAAACTCATGAGTTCAAAACACCTCTCTTTCCCCCTCCTTTTCTTTATTTTGGTAGAATTTCGTTTTAAAATACAGGCAATGTTTGGTCTTTCAATTCAGGTCACACCAGGTTCCGGCCATCTGGAGACAATGGTATTAAAAAACCCCAAAAACTAATAAGTAATCACATGAGCAAGAGTATGAAGCCTGTACTAAGACCTTGTGCCTTGAGGTAAAGACCTCTTTTCTCTAGGATGAGCGGAGTTTAGATGGCAGCCTGGAACATCCAGGAGCATTCTTTGTCACTTTTTCCCACTCTTTTTTTGACTAATATAACTAGTGGAAACTTCCTTTCTGAAATTGCATCCAAGTGCAATTAACATTGACCAGTGGCTCCGGTAGTTACTGATGGGCACCCAGACAGGACTGTTGGGTTCAGATTAGCTCCTTTGGCTAGTGCACAGCGCAGTTTTCAAGGTGAAGTTGTAAGAAAGGCTGTGGCAAAAGGCAGAGGGTAAATGTGTAAATAAACAATATATAATGCATGTTTTGGTATCAAGGGCTGAAAAGAAGAAAAGCTTTCCCTTCCTGTTTCATCACCAAACAAGTTTTTTTATGGTCTGGAGGTTTCTTTCTTCATCTGGGCTTTTCCCCTTGAAAAAGATTTCTCCATGATTCTGATGTATGTTTTTGTGCTCTCTCTCTTTTTCTGGCCTTCATTCCCTTCATTCCATGATGTCTGAGGTGGTCTTATCATGAGGGAAAGGGATGATTAGCATGGGGAAAGGGAGATGCCTGGCTGGAGACAAAGACAACACCACTCTGATTCCTCTGACTTTTAACTGGACAACAGGAGAGCTGTTTCCATGCTTTTTACAGCCCATCAGCCCATGAAAAGCACCATAGGCTCTGAAGTCCTCAACTTTGATGCTTTTTATATAACCTTTGTGCTATGGTTGCCATGAGCAGCTATTATTGAGGTAATAATAACAGTGATAACAGTGAGCAGTCTTCATAAAAGTCTGATTCCCACAAATGGCGTTAAGAGTGTTCAAGACCCCTGCCTGGCCCCTGCACCAGGCCTGCCATACAGATCAATGTGGAGACAGGCCAGACCTCTCCAGGAACGCGTTCAAATGGATCCCTGGATCATAAGAAGATATCACACACTCAATAACCATCACTCCAACCTTTCCTGTTAATCTCTCTCCTTCAGCATAGCTAGGCAAGGATGCAAAGAGATTCAGCCTTCATGAGCAGGTGACCTGAGAAAGCTGGTCTGGGCTCTCCAGCTTGTAAATTAACTCTCTGTTCTGGTGCATCCAGCAGTTTGTTTTGCTCAGCCAAAGGCCTGGAAGGTCATGACATCCCAACAAACAGCCTTCAGTGGTTTGTTTTCTCCATTTAATTTGCTCTTCGGTATCGTATTTCCCTTGAATCATATTTTCCTTTGGGCAGATCTTGTTCTGAAAAAAATCTGGGATTACTCATATCTACCTAGGGGAAGCAGGGCAAGGACAGGTATAGATGTCATAGAGATGCCATCAAACTTATTCTGTGTATTTTCCCTAGAAAAAAGTAACTCAGTGTCTGCATTCCTGAATGGCCTCCCAAAGACCCATAGATTTCCATTTCAGCCAGTTTATGTCCACTGTCTTCCTATGGATGTGGTCTGATGTCTTTATTAGCCAAATGTATTCAGCTCCTGATTATGAAAGCTTAATAAGTTAATAAATAATGTACTCTTTATTTTTAGGTCTATCTATTAACACTCTACATAGCTCAAATGGCATATGGGTGCCCAAGAGTACAAAACATTCACAAGCCTTATTCCTCTGCTTTTTGATAATCCCATTTCCTCCTGCTGAGAACATTTTCATCCTTGTGATTGCTTTTATGTGGCCCCATTCTCTTGCATGAAAGCAGATACCACAAACAGTATTTGAAGAGGCTGAAGGACCAGTGATGTGAAAATTGCTTCTGTGTTAATTCTGTTTTCTAAATAAAGGCACATTTTTTCCGGAATACAAGGACAAGACAGAAGAAGGTGAACAGTACTCATGCTTTCATTCTTTTGCAACAGCTTCTGCAGTATATACTTGGAAGTGCTGTGAGGAGACAGATTTTTATGTCATGAAGCTTCATGTATAGGCATTTTACCTGTAGGCCATTTCATCTTTTTTGATGGTGAGGAAAGAAACAATGAGTGTTTACATATACAGGGATATGAAGAGAGAGAGAGAAAGAGACATATGCATACATGCACTCCAAAATGAGGTCCTTTTAAAAAGCACATGGCTTTACTGCTCTTGAAATGACACCTTCTGTCTTTTCAGAAGAAAGGCTTGTTTTGGGCAAGAGGCATGATGTTTATTATCATCCTTCTGTCATGTGCTAATCCTATTCCCATCCCCAGATGGATTCTGTCTGAGGTTATGCTTACAGTCAAGTGGCATTGACTCACTGCTGCTGTATTTCAGTGTATAGCAATGATGACATTGCTGTCATTCATTATTATTTTTTATTTATTTATTTGATAAAGTATCTGTTAATATGGAAACTTTGAGTTTCTGTCCACTTGCTAAATGTCTCTACTGACACTAAGTTTTCCATGCTAGGATGCACGATGCGTTTTGATAAGACCTCCTTTCCATATGTGGTGGTCCTTTTAGGTGCCAGGTAGGCATTGCATGTAACCCTCTCTTTTAGGTTGCTCTGCCTCCACTTCCCACCTAGTTTTCTTTCTTCCTTGCTCATGTCATGACTTGGAGACACAGCAGTCCTTCAGGAACAAGATTGCCATGGATACAAGGTCCCGTTACCCTCACTGAGGTTCTTGGAATTCAGACACTCTCAGACTCGGACTGTTGAGTTGGGTAGTACAAAGTCCTATTAGGAAAGGCAAGAATTCTTGTGGGACCCAAAAATGGGGAAGTCTCCTGGCTCCATGAAGAAATTTTCACGATAAATCCCATGGGCTAAAAATCTAGGACAAGTTAAGTCTTTGAGCTTTCTCCTTGGAGTCATAATGTTCCTGAAAATGTTGGTTTAAGATTAAGATCGCAGTTAGAGTTCATGAGATGGGAGAAAATAGTCCCTGGGTCTTGGGGAAAGGAAGTTGTGTGGAAGAGGTGAGAGGAAAAGTGAACCATACTGAAAAAGTCACTGTGTAATATCTAAAGGAGTATCTCCTTGACCACTGCATCCTGATTTCCTGTGGCATATAACTGCTTTCCTATAACTCTCTCATAACTTTCTGTTCTGAGGAGTATCTAATGTTTAAAATAGAGACAGTAGGCTTGGACCTGAAGGAAATTTTGCGGGCCATGTGGTTGTGTGTTTTTTCCGACTATATTAACTGATTTACTGATAAAAGGACCTCACCTTTACCTATTTCCATGACTATTTTCTGTCTGTTTTCATGCAACATGTAGAAAGTTCATGTTAAGCTTTCTGAATAGCTATCAAATCTGTTGGAAACCGAGACTCACACACACACCATCAGAAGTTATCAAAGGGGGCAGACTGAGCACGACTGTGCAAGACTTCATTTGGAAGCCAAATTAAAAACCGTTTAAATCTGGGACAGAAGCTTTCAGAGTTTTCTGACCCAACAGATTTAATACTACAGAAGAGGTGATTCCAGCTGAAACACTCCAAAAATGCTTATATAATCTTCCAGCTCTTAGTGCCTGTCATCTTGGCTCCCTCAAGTGGCTGTTCCCCGAGCGTGGACATTTTCCTCCTGTTCCACAGCACGACCAAGGTTCTCACAGCACAGGGGTTTGAGGTCTCTGCTTCAGGGACCACGGCATCAGGCCCTGCTAAAGGGTAGTGTGTGCTTGTGTGCAGCCATGGTGTGTAAGAAATTGGTACCCAGCTAATCATAGTTCTCTGGTCAAATCATCCAAGCAAAGACTGAAGGGAGCAGGACAGCTTATATGTTCTTTCATGTCTTTTTTCTTTTTCTTGACATCCTCTAGAGGACTGCCTTGGCGTTAGTACTTTTCTCTAAATTCAAGGACAGGTCCTAATGGTTTTGCTGCTGATTGTGGTAAGCCTTCATTAGCTACACTAGCTGAGGTCTGCTCTAAAAAGGCTGGCTGGGCACCCATGACACAACATCCTGGCAGTGACCTCATGAAGTTCAGCAAAAACAAATGCAAAATCCTCTCCTTGGGACAGTCCTGGGGCTGGGGCTGACTGTGAGGAGCAGTCCTCTAGTAGAGGAGCAGATGAATGTGAGGCATTGCAAAACAAAAAAAAAAATTAGGGCACAGGCTGCAACAAGGCATACTTTGGACAGAGGAAGGAAAAATTCACCATAAGAGAGGTCAAGTGCTGAAGCATAGATTTTTCAGTAAATGTCTGGACAAGGCCCTGGGCGATCAGCTCTTTGACTGACTTTGGTTATCCCTGCTATGGATTGAAGTGAGACCAGGTGATTCCAAGCTTTCTGACCTCTATTATTCTATAATCCATGAAACATGTGCAAGGTCTGAATTTTTCTGTTGTTCACTGCGGGATTGCTTCAAAAGTACTTACGCACTTTGGTGCAGACCCTGACACCCAGCCAGCCCACAGCCAGGCTCAACCGTGCTCTTGACCTCTCTCTGTCATGCTGTGCAGGGAGTCAAGCTTTATCCTACGTTCTTCAGCCGGGTTTTGACCAAAAATACACCTAACCTCCAATGGCTAAGTTTTACCTTACCATCTTATCTTAAAATACAACTGCTTTTAGTCCCATGGATCTTCGAACACACTGACCCCTCAGCACTGCCCCCACTGCTCAGGCTGGCTGTGCTGTCCCCATTGCATGAGAGGCTGCCAGAGCACTGGGCAGCACCGAGTTCCCAGGAGATGCTGCTACAGCACAAACCACACTGGACAAACAGACAAGTCCTCCAGGGGTGTTTTGTCACACAAAGAGTGAGGACACAAGGTAAACTCACAAGGGCATGAGCCTAGGTTTTTTTGCAGAAAGTTCTGGTGCAAGAAGATGGATGTGAGTCACCTCTGCCCTGGTAAGCAAGAAGGCTTTTTGTGTTCCCTGGTACGCACACTTCTGGTGAGACGGAACTCTGAATTTATCTCCTTTTGAAAAGAAAACTTTCGTATGTCACCTTTAATTTATTAGGTCTTTCCTCGAGGAAAGGCCTCATCCTACAGCCACTTGTCAGCCATAATTTATCTTCTCTGTTTTAAGTTTTCCATGTCCTTACAGGCAGAGGTTTTCTGGATTTCTTCAAGGACATATAAAGATTTCTCATCAATGCAATATGTGTTGCTTTAGTCTCATGAAATAGGAATGCAGCTTCATCTGTTCAGTTTGAAGATCAGATGGATGGGTAATGGGTACATAAAGCAAGGAGAAAACTGTAATACAAATGCTTTACCTGAACTTAATTTGCCCTTTTCGTATCATACAGTAAGACTTCCTGAACATTTACTAAATAGACATACTTTTAAGCTAAAAAGCCCCTAGCACAGCTTATCCCTGCTTGTGCAGTGTCACAAGCTCCTGGACTTCAGCATGCCATTTTACATGTGCAAAACTCTCCAAGACCTTTTTAAGAAATGACTTCCCACTTCATTTAGAAAACACAGGAGATGCTGAAACAGGTGCTAAAAAGACTTGTGAGTTTTCTTTTTTGTCACTTTTTTTTTGCTGGATGAGAACTGGGTATGGACTGAGAATATGTGACATGCTTCTTTGATCAGTGTGGGAGTTGCCCTGCTTTGATTCAAATTCTAGTTCAAATCAGGAGTGAAATTTGAAAGAAAACATCCTGATCTTCTTCACTTCCTATGCATTGCTTTGCGTCATGGCACGATTACAGAGTACACAAGCTGGAATTTTTTCAGATGAAAGTGAACTGGAAGATGTCGGATGTCCCTAAACAGTGCCAACCTCTATTGGCATGACCAGACTGGAACTCTTCCAAAGTAAAGTAATCTGATGGATGGTGTCAGCTTTGGTCCTTGGTACCGGTTCCATCACTCTGCAGATCTACTCCTACTGCACTTCATTATGTGTTAATGTTGACAGCTCTTTGTCCACTGAATTTCTCCTTTTGGCTCCTTGTGCACAGCAGAGCCTTCATGGCAAGCTGGATAGCAGCTTACTCAAAGAGTGAAGGTGAAAGGTTTTATATAATCTTTTACCTCTCTATTCTTAGGGTACACATGTATATGTCACGGGTATGAGTGAGAGCTTCAGAGTTTATTAGAGAAGCCCTGCCATCGAGTCACAAGGTGCAGAAAGGACCCCCTTGCTTTTTAAACTTCTCATAGAGGAGTCTGAGTGCAGCTGGATCCTACCTTAGCCCCAGACTTTGTTAGTGGTTTGAGTTACTTAATCCAGAAGGATTAAGGATGGCAAATCAGATCTATTTATATCAAGTTAATTATTTATTGTGACTAATGATTAGACAAAAAGATCTTAATCAGAATTATTTACAGCACAGCATAAAAGCTAAAACTAGTAGTAGTGTATAGGATAGGATAGGATAGTGCACTATACAAAAGCCATTATATTAAAGCAGCTATATTAAAGCAGGCAAAAAGAAACAATTTTTAAAATAGAGATTGAGGTAACTCACCCATACCAACAACCACGGGCCTAATTTCTTTCACCCAGCCTTGAGGGTTATCTCTAGAGGGCGTCCCCTATCCAAGGGAGGAATCTCCACAATCTCCAAGGAGGAATATATTGAAAGAACCGAACCATATGAGAGCAGACTGGACTTTTATAGAATAAAGTGATTGACTGCCAGTCTCTTGTCTCTGGCTGCCTCACTCTCAGAATATTGATTTGGAGTTAGTGAGACAGACTCATTTTAGCATAATTCAACACCAAAAGTAGCACATGATGCCCCCTCTCGGCCCACCACTGTTAGCTTCCAAAACAGGGCATTGTTTGAGTTGTTTGACCACAATCCAGGAGTCCTGCTACCATATGCTAACAGGCCAGTAGGATTAGAAATGAAGGTACCCAGATCCTGCACTTTTAAGGAATTAGGTGATAAGACCAGGATATTTTCAGACATCAGTTTAGGCTCTTGCACAATCTGAGACCTCTAATCAAAATGACATGGTATTATTTCAATCCATTAACTGTGGGGAGCTGCAGTGTGTTTGCTGAGGACTTGCACTACCTTTGACATATGCTGAATTTGTAATGCTCAGCCATTTGGAATATATGAAGAAATAAAATAATTTTGCCCCAAACACCTGGCTTTGGGTTTTGGTCTGTGGCTTTAGACTTCTAAGAGGAAAAACAGTGGTCAGCACCCCCTCAGTAGCCTTCCCTTGGTCTCAGTGCAAAGCATCAAAACAGAATGATGCATATAAAGGCTGGGACCGGGCTCTCCCACTGTGAGTAAGAAAGGTGAGGGACATTTTATCCCCAAGCCTTGGACAAGCCTGCTTGGGACAGTGTGGCCCCACAGTTACATGCTGCAGCCTGGTCTCAGGTGTCCAGCAGATTTCTGTGTCTCTGCAGTGGAGTGTGATGGCACCCATCAACCAGAGTGCCCCATGGGCATGCAAGTGCTGCAGGGAATTGTCTCCAGGCTTTGCTGCTGCAGAGGTTAACCAGCCACCTGCCCAATCCAGCCAACACTTCAACCTTGCTAATTAATCCGTTAAAAAACACTCTTCTGCTCTTCCAGGTGTGATCAAATTTCTGCAGACACACACTACTGACTCCCTGGAAAGACCAAAGACAGACTCTAATGTTGCCAGCAGCCTTGACTTGCCTGGATAGGGGTTTAAAATCTTTCTTGAGGAGTCAGGAGATCACCATGGTTATCCTCTGACAACACTTTCCCAGCCAACATGTCATTCCAAAAGGCAGCCCATGAAGGAGAGCCTGAGCAAGTATCCTTCAGGATGCATTCCTGAATGACATGCTGAGCGCTGTCATGCAGGAAAATGGATAAAGTTGGATTACGTGTACAAAGCAGCTCAATATTACTCTTGTGTTTGTCATGAGATCAAATTCCTGACATTTCTCACCCCATTTGTGTCTTTGTGGTGAGAAAAAGGCAGAAATCAGCCCCCACTCTGCCAAATAATTCTTACAGGGTTTTGTGTGGGCATAGGCAAGAGTGTATATCTTTGCTTTGTTTGAAATGCCATCTCAGTTATTTATTTCTGAATGTCTTCTTTTTATTACCTGCTCCCTATTCCAACGTGAAAAGAACTAATTTACCTTTTCAGCTCATCCCCTATTCCCATCACTGTGGTGAAAGGACAACTGGTTGTTCAATCATCTTGCTAATGCCACCAGGCAGACCACGCTCTGTTCTGTTTTGGTGGGTCAAAAGGAATTTATTACTCTTTCATAAGTGGTCAACACATGGGCTAACAGAAGGTCACTCCAGACATTATTGCCATGCATAAAAACATGAATTCTAGGGATACCATCGAGTCCACACAGACCTACCGTGCAGCAGTAGCTTTTGACAGTGAAAGGAACACAAACCAAGCAAGACCATCCATGAGAGAAATGCCTCCATTTTTGACCTACTGAAAACTCGTCATGGCTTATTCCTGAAACCATTTAACTGCCTTAGGCTTGAGTGAGCTCCTCAATACACATCTGTGACATCTGGAACAGTTGCTGACATCAGGAAAAAGAAGGAGAGCGACAAACGTGCAAACGTGCACCCAGGATCCCAGGGGAGACGAAGGCTGGCAGCAGTGGAGACAGCAGTGAGGTGGAGGAGAGGCAAGAACTGATTTGGGGTGTAAGCATACGAACCCTCCAGTGCACAGCTTGGGTGGCAGTGAGGGGTGCATGGCTCTGCTGGGGGTACCTGTCTCATATAAAATACTGATGGTGGGATATTGGATATGAGAGCAGAGAACGGGTCACCATGGTGACCTGAGAGGCAAAATCAAGAAGCAAAAGAATTAACTTACTAAAGGAGCCCAGTTAATGTGGAAAGCCACAGCACTGCCGCTACAGTTACATGGTACAGTTCCATGAAGCCCTCTGAGAATCAGGGTGCCCTGAGGGCTGGGGAATTGTCCAGTCTTCCCTGTGAGACAGACATAGGGGAAGCTTGGCTCCTCACTGGATGGCAGATAGCTTTGGTTTTTTTCTCTTCCATGCAGGTGAGTCCCCCTTCTCTCCATCCTCAAGAGACAGACTGAAGGACAGGGATTGAGCAAAGAAGTTCAAATTGCAACCAGTCTTCCTGAGAGCAGGGCTAGAGGGAAGAGGCCCCAGGGCCAGTCCATAACAAAAAATTACTGAGAAATACCTAGAGACTGTATAAAAACCTCCTGGAAGCTGAGTCAGTCCAAATTACAAATCCTTGTTCCCCATTATAACCAAGAATATCAATATTTCTGCTGCAAATGCAAATTTCTGAATGCAAAGCAGAAGGAAAACAGTAGATCTTTGCAATCTGCCAGAACACATTTTTCTTCCATCGTAAATGTGTGGGTTTTTTCAGTGGAGTTTCAGATGGAAGCAGAGCCTGGCCTAGGCCTGGCACACGTAAAGAGCCAAGTCTCATTAAAATGCACACTAGGTACAATTAAACAACATTGATGTTAATGAATATATGAATGTGGTACCTGGAATTTTAGGCAGACTCTCTCCCCATCTGAGGAGCTTGTCCTAAATTCACTGTGCACATACATCAACTGGTTGTGGAAGCCTGGAAGAAAGGCACGTTGCCTTCCTGCAAAACAGCACCGTCGACTGTGCTTCGTGCCTTACAGTGCTGAAACACGAAGGCAGTGGGATCACAAATACCCTGCTACAACCATTACCAACTCTCATTAAAAGCTGAACTGTGAAAAATGAACAGTTTAGTGCAACAGCATGAGTACAGCTCAGAGATGTTAGCATTGAGGAATGCAAAAGGAGGAGGAAATGCCCTTCATCAAAAGACTGATAAGCGTATTTTTAGGAAAAGGAGATCAAGGTTGAGATGCACATAAAAGTTACACAAATGCAGAACTAGCCAAGCTTCCATGTGGAGAAGAGGGGATAAATGCAGTTTATTAAGTTGTTTCTAAAATTGGAGTAGATGAGATAAGCCTTGAAGGAGACACTCATTTAAGATTGATGTGGAGTAAGTGCAGAGAGATAGCTGTTGAAAGGACTGCCATAAACCAGTTCTCCAAATTGTCACTCACTGACACTTCCCAGTGTTTTCTAATAAAAATAATCTGTTAAAATCAGACTCTGGAGACAGCTTGTCTTTGGCTGCCAGTGTAATTTCTCACAATTGTTTCACGTAGTAAATGCTTTCGGAATAAGTCAGGAACTGTTTGAAGAAGAGACAACTTTGAGGCGGATTTTTAAGTTACTGTTATTTATTCTGGCAAAGCACTTTATACTGCTTTAAAACAGAAAAAAAATGGCTACAAAGAAGCTGCAACCAGCTAGTTAGAGCCATTAAAGTTGCTGATAGATAGTCCTTCCACAGAGATATTCGCTGTGCCATACAGCTGGGGAAAGACATAGCCTTGTGCTTGCATGGGATTATGTCAATCCTGGAGACAATGAAATGATTACAAGCCCACGGGATAAACCAACAAACAGGAACTGCAAAGTACTCTGCAGCCCTGATGCCAACACGCTGCTGAAATCCTTGCTGACACAATTACTGTGAAGTTTACTACCTAGGGCAACGAAGGCTACATTGAGCAGGAGAGGGCAGAGACCACGAGCAGCCTGGCTGACATAGAAGTAATCTTTAACTCTTTTGCATTAATCATGATTTTGACTTCTTCTAACCCCTCTTCCTGCCTTTTGTAACCTTGAAACGGTTGCCAGCAGGGTTCAACTGCAGAAATACTTTCCCTATAAAACTGCTCAACAACAATCTCTACTAAAAATAAAAAAGAAATACTAATATTTTGATGAGATTGATGTAAACCACATCTCAGCTATCTGGGAACAATTCTGCTGTTTTTCGCTAAAGAAAAATGCTCATCATCTCTGAAAATATTATGGTCAATTTTAAATGAAGCTTTTAGGTGCTTCCACAAAGTGCAATAGGTTGTCTTGTTGCTACAGGAGAGGATACTTAAAGAATATGTGCATTTTGTTGGGGAGTTGTTCGTTATGGGGCATCCTCAGCAGCAGCAGGATGTCCTGGCTAATGCAGCTCCAGCTGCTGCTGCAGGACGTGGGAGGTGTGAGGTTACTTCAGACCAGTGTAAACCCTAAAAGCCAAAAGAAGGTAAAGGACAGCCTGGACATCCTTTGCTTGAGGATTCCCCTTGGAGAGAGAGAGGGGCTGTGTGAGCTGGCCAGCAGGAATTCACTTCTATAAATTTCCGAGTGGTCTGCAGGCTTATGTTCCAGTTATTAAGTGGCTCTCTATGGACAGACTATGGGTACCCAGGTGTGGATCAGGCACCTCTAACATGAGACATCCATGACTCCAACCCACAGCCTCTCCAGGACCTGCTTTCCCAATAATCTCTTTGTCCCAACTTGTCGTGGATGTATCTTTTGTATGGCCCACATGATGTTTGCAATGTGCTTTGCTGTGGACAGAAAGGAGCTATATAAATGCAAATTTGATGTATTCATTTATTCTATACTGAAGGTTGTACTGAAGGCCAGGTAAATTACACCCACGGCATCTGCCAGTCAGCTCCGAGTGTCATCCACTTCAGGAACAAAAACTTCCCATAGAATTTGTTAAACAGGATTTTCTTTTGTTAGCCCTTGCAGACTATTTTAATCAAATTACACTTCTCCAGGTGTTTTCCATCCAGCTGGACTTACAGCTGCTGAATTCAAGGACCCTGATTCATTACTACCTGCGTCATTTGTCTGACCTTGCCACGAGACCACAGTGGCAGCATAACAAGGTCCATCCATCTAGCGCAGCCCCCACTCCTCACAGCTCATTGCTGAGATCCCCAGGAGCTGAATCCTTGCCCTGAAACTTTAACAATCAGCAACAAGAGCAAGTCCTTCATCACTCACTCTGGTTTTACCCAGAGTCCCTTCATTATTTCTTTTATTCCCTATGAAAGTGTAAGGCTGTCCCCAGCATTGCTCTCATTATCCCTCTGTGAACACTGGAAAAAGAACGTATTTACATTTCCTGATGTGCTTAGTATTCCTGTCATCACTGTCTCCCTGAGCCTGCCCTGACCTTTGCAATGACATTTTCAGCAATTCTATTCCCAGCGCTTTTTCTTTGTTGCTATTTCCTGTGCAATTTTGGCTTCATTTTTCCTGTTCTATTTTTGTTATTATTTTCTTCTTTGTTCTTTCATGCTCTCCTGTGTGGATCCCTGGCCACAGTGATGGCCCGTTGGCCCTTCCAGACATCACTTGCTCCCTGCCACAGGCCTCACTGTGGTCTGTAATGCTGCTGGGTATTGAGTACAGGGAAATTAGGGTCTGCAATGAGTGAGACTCAGCACATGGAAGAAAGTTTGGTTTGTGTAACTTGGGAGAGCTCAGCTATTCCACTGCTGGGATGTATGTGCCACTGGCCTCATGCAGGGATGGGATGTCAAGAGAAAGACTAAGCTTACAACTGCTGGCATCACTAACGCTGTTGTTTTGGCCTCAGGCTAAACCCAGCTGCGAGAGCTGAAGCTGTGCACACCTGTGTCCCCTCAGCTTGTCACACCTCTGTGCTTCTGCATCTCAGGGCCCATAATGCTGCACACACTTCAGACCCCGAGGGAGCCTATGAGATGCAGGAATATAGTTTCCTTTAGGCTATTTGGGAAAAACCATTTGCACTGGTTGTGGACCTCTGGTTTTGTTTTGAGGCTCAAACTCTCAAACCTTGTCAAGTCCTTGTATGGATTTGTCTGTTGAGTCAGTATGTGGTGGAGTCAGTCCTTCAGTTGCCATAAAAAAGTAAAGCTTCAGTGAGGGCAGTGGATTGGCAGTGATTGACATTGGCACATCTGACTGTGCACAAGAAGAAAGTTTATTATATTCCTGAGAATGAAAGATACATTCTTTGGAAAGCAGATAGAAAGCCTACCAGTTACTTATTAGGACATCCTTATCACCACAGTCTTTCAGTCATCCCTCCTCCTTTACCAGTGTAACAGAACTGATGTGGTTCAGGATGGCACCTGTTCATTGTTTTCATTATCTATTTTCCCCTTTCTTTCTTTTTCCCTGGCAGGCATTGTTTAACCAGCAGTGCTGCTGGAGAAGATTGGTACTCTGGTTTTGTACTATCAGTGAGTGAGTTCCTCACAGCTCAGAAAGAACAAATGCTACTCTTGCAAAGGTCTCTCCAAATCCCTGAAAGAGACACCCTTAATCTCTGGGAGCACCTTGGGGAAGCAGCCCTAAAAAGACAGATGCAGAACAATGCAGTTAACAGCCTCACTACAGAAATGGGAAACCCAGCTAAGTACCTTGGCTGAAGCAGCACCAGGGTTACAGTGAGGAAGAGTGAGGAGAGCAGGAACACTATAATTTCATCTAGGCAAGCTGAACAGCAAAGGCTGATGCTTTTGCATAGCTGAAAGCTGATATTACGGTAACACAGCTAAAGGGACAAGCAATTTCTCCTCTGAAACCAAACAAAATGCTTTTGGTTTCTGATGATTTTTGTAGCCTCACAACTTGTTCTCTGTTTTCAGAAATAGATGGAGTGCAACAATGCTGGTAACAGTTCATACATCTGACTGCTGCTGTGGAGGCAAAGGGGTTGAAGGACATAGGGAATTTGCCAAACAGTTCCTTGGAAAAGAGATGTGGCAAACAGATCAACTAAATCCAACAGAGATAATGCACCCACCTAAAAGCACAGTGCCATCCTGTCCAAGAACTTTGCCTTTAATTATGTGACTGCTTTTACCATCAATGGGAATGCAAATCTCCCTCTGGTTAATGAGGGAGGTTTGTGCTGGCCATGTACCAGTATCCACATTTGGCTGCCACACACAGGTCAGACGCTTCACACCAGCATGATTTGGTGAGATCCCTTCAGCTTTCCATGCCAGCTTCAGTCTGGAAGCAACATTCCCTCCAAAGCCTTCTTTCTCCAGGACTCCCTGGGGAAAAAACATTGAGAAAGTGCCTATTGACATCTGCTCAAGCAGAGAGGGATGCTTGAGAATGACCAGCAAACAGCCTTGGAATGTACTTTGCTGTCCCAAACAGAAGGGTGCTGGTAAAGCAAGGAGCAGCTGACAGAGTCAGGTTGCACAAGTCAGTACAGGTCTTGTAACTCAATAGAGTGAATCTTAATTTCTTCATCTAGATTAGTGCAAGAAAGCAGAGGGAAGCCAACCTCTGCTCTAACAGCTGCCTCACCAAAAGAAAATACAGTAAAAATTGCTTAAACTCTAGCTCTACCTTAGAAAATAGTTGCAATGGTTACTGCTTACCTATCTTGCTAGAGCTTTGCTGTCCCCTTTAACAAAACATTAATTAAGTTTTTTCTTTGCAAGTGGAGAACATAAACTCACCAGGTAGTAAATCTTTTCCTTGTTTCTGGCTCATTCTGTTAAGTTTGAGTGCAGCCCTTGTTGTTGCCAGTTGAATTCTGGCAGATGGGTTACACTTGGTAAGTGAGGTTTCCAGGACTGAGCAGCAGCTGAAGTAGGAGCGTGAATACCGAGATCTGGAATCAGGCAGTAAATCTTTTGTATGCTGTCACCCTTAAAGATTGCTTATTTCCTTATGGAGCAGTGCTAGGAGCTGCAAATGTGTTGCTGTTTCCTGGAGACCACACACAGAGCACATCCTCTGCCCAGCGGGCCAAATCCAAGCAGAAGGTCCTATAGGCTTGTTAAAGCTTGGTTAGATGAATTACCAGGCTTTATGGAGCTGTTTTTCAGCTGCCCTTTCCAGTTGCCTGTTACTCAGCTACAAGAGAGCCCAGCAGCACAGCTATGGAAAGCAGACCTGCTTGCTGGGTGTGCTCAGCAATGCATTGATCTACTGTAAAAAGAACACGAGAACCAGGGCATGCATTCCCATCCCAAGAAAGGCTGTTGAGAGAGCACGAAGCATCCTAAAATGGATACAGTTTTGCTAATTCTGTGTAATGTAGACAATGTGTGAGCACCACACCTCTGTGGACAAGTGAAAGTATCAGCAGTGAAGTGTAGCAATTTCCAGAGTTGCTCCAATACACCCATGGCAAAAAGCTGCTGCATCTACAGTGTATTCGTGCCAATACCTCAGCAAATCCTCCCCAGGGTCTGTGACCAGTGCGGCAGTCAAGCAGTGTCAGTGCTGCAGTGCTCTCAGATTTCCTATCCATCCTATCCTATCCTATCCTATCCTATCCTATCCTATCCTATCCTATCCTATCCTATCCTATCCTATCCTATCCTATCCTATCCTATCCTATCCTATCCTATCCTATCCTATCCTATCCTATCCTATCCTATCCTATCCTATCCTATCCTATCCTATCCTATCCTATCCTATCCTATCCTATCCTATCCTATCCTATCCTATCCTATCCTATCCTATCCTATCCTATCCTATCCTATCCTATCCTATCCTATCCTATCCTATCCTATCCTATCCTATCCTATCCTATCCTATCCTATCCTATCCTATCCTATCCTATCCTATCCTATCCTATCCTATCCTATCCTATCCTATCCTATCCTATCCTATCCTATCCTATCCTATCCTATCCTATCCTATCCTATCCTATCCTATCCTATCCTATCCTATCCTATCCTATCCTATCCTATCCTATCCTATCCTATCCTATCCTATCCTATCCTATCCTATCCTATCCTATCCTATCCTATCCTATCCTATCCTATCCTATCCTATCCTATCCTATCCTATCCTATCCTATCCTATCCTATCCTATCCTATCCTATCCTATCCTATCCTATCCTATCCTATCCTATCCTATCCTATCCTATCCTATCCTATCCTATCCTATCCTATCCTATCCTATCCTATCCTATCCTATCCTATCCTGTCCTACCCTATCCTATCCTATCCTAAATGAAGCTGTAACTACGTTTCTTTCCAACTGTGACTTACACTTCTCATGAAAACGAAGCAAAAGAACAAGGAGCAAGAATTAGCACTTCCCAGTTCTGCAGTCTGAAACAGGAGGGCACAGTAGATAATTTGGTGGGTCAGGCACTCGCTTTCTTGAGTCATTTTGCTTTTCTCAGAGGAAGTCATAAATGTGCTGCCAGTACACACTGAAACTGTGTATCAGTGTTGGGACAGATGTTTGTAGGATTTACTCTACAAAGAGCCTCTTTGCTTGGGCTGTCAGGAAAGAATGCCTATTGCCTTTCTGTGGACTAGAATGCTAGAGCTTGCAAGGGGCTGGAATGCCCATGGTTCAAGAAAGGGCAGACAAGTAACAGACAAGTAGCCCGGTCTGGGCTGCCTCCAGTAGCCTGATGTCCATATAGAGTACAGACAGCAAACATTTGCAATGCTTGAGGTATAATTTCCAGTCTCTGTTCACTTCCCACATATCCCTGTGTCCTAGCTCTTTGATCTGGTAGTCTTCATCTGTGGCTTCAGAAGATGCTCAGCCTGTGCTGGGGGCTAGCAACAACTTCAGCCCCCAGAGTCTGGTCAAGACCTTGTCTCAAGGAATAGCCATGAGCTGTGGATGGACTTAGAGCTTTTCAGCTTGCCCATGAGCCACGGGTATATTCTGGCAAGCTATTGAAAGTAACTGTTCTGGCCTCCACAGTGGATGCTCCATCCTTCCTCCACTGCTTCTGTAAGGAGCCAGAGACAGTTGTAGATAGTAGCTGGTCTGAATTACTGGAACTAAGACATCAGAAGAAACACTGTCTTAATCTGAATAGGCTCAATCTAATCAGTCAATATAAATTAATTTAAACAGGTAATTAAAAGAAGTAATAAGAAAGTATTAGGAAGAACGTATCTGAATCAGGTTTGTGGCTTTGAAATGCTTTTCAAAGTCTGAGTTGTGCCCAGTGTGGAGATACTAGGGACACTGTAGTTAGAAAGGGAACTCTGACAGCTTGTCGGGGGCAGCTACTGAGAAATCTTTCTGCATTCACCCAGCTGAGACCCCCCTGCCTCTCTCCTCAGTTCTGCACAAGCACAGACACATCTTCCTGCCCCAGCTGGGAATCGCTCTTCTCCAGGGTGTCTGCATCTCCGTGGAATCACATTGTCGCGTGCTGTCACCTCTGCATGCCCTCCTTTCCTGACATGAGTTGAGGCTTGAATGCTCCTCAGCATGTGGGCCTCTCAAGGGAGGGGACCTGCATGCAGGGATGCTAAAGTGAAGGAGAAGGAGGAAACACTTCCTTGCACCACTGTCATTTCAACTTCGAAAACTTCTTCTGAGTCTTAGTCTCTGGGGAATGGAGCCAATTAAACAGCAATCTGGAAAGCCTAGCAAGCATCTCCTCCTTTCAATGGAAGTCCTTCTCTGAGTGACATGAGCTGAGTGGGGGAAGTCTAAACAGACAGGAGCAGCAGCAAGTTGTTTCTAACTGAATAACTTCAGCACTTCATATTTTGGTGCACTGCCATTGAAATGCAATCAATTTTTCAGAAGCAAATACACTGACACTAGAGAAGACTTTGATTTCTACTTTTGCAATCAAATTTGGCAACCTCTCTTAACATATTTTCCCCTGATTGCCTAAAGGACACTGTAGCAGAATTCAGATAGTCAGTCTGCATCTTTTTGCTTGGAAAAGATGGGCAGTCACTTGGTTGATGCTCTCAGTGGGATATTTCGTAGGAGTACACTTCTTCAATCAACTAACATTCACCCAAGCACTTTCAAACACAGAAAAGACCCTGCTGATGAGAATAACTGCTTCTTGCTTGTGTTGCTGCATAAAAAACATACCTGCAGAGCTGCCTGGGAAGCCAGAAAGGGTACTACAGGCTTCTACTGTGATACACAGGTTACCCTGTGCAGATCCTTTTATTTCACCTACCGAGCTCTGCACTGAGTCAAGTGACTGGAACTTTGTAGCTGCCACTATTCATACTCATACCAGTGGAGGGCTCGAGCCTGTTTGCCAAGTTCTGACTTTCAGACCAGCAGAGGCTTAGAATCAACATCTTCTCTGGTCCCTGTGGTTAAACACACCAACCTGAACAGGTCTGGAGACCTTGTCAGCTGTAGGTTTTGTTACGTGCTTTATCTCAAATTCCTTCATTACCACCTCATGTTCTTGCCTTCTCTCCCTGCTGATGAGAGCAGTCACATTTGTCTGATTGTCAAGACAGCACCTTTGGCTTTCTCAATTGCCAACATCCCTTTTCTGACTCCCCCACCTCTTCAACCTTGTGCACTAATTGCTGTCATGTAATAGCAGTTCAGTGCTTCTCTGGGAGATGAGTGGTGCACGTGGGCTTACCTGTGCTGATGCATCCTGCTGGTTTGCCCTCTTGCCACATCACTTCTTGTTCATTATGGACATTGTACCACCTGTCATAAATTGCTTTTTCACCTCTACACCCTGCAGAGGTAGCTCTGCTGCCAAATGGGTACACTGCTGGTGATCCAGCCTCTGGGTAAAGCAAAGCTTATTTAATGAGAATAACATCTCAGAGCACACTGTTTATCCACGGTGCCTTTTTCCTAATTTCCCTTAATGAAGGAGCTGATATTTCATTGACAACCATTTGCTGAAGAACTCAAGCTTCACCCTCACACTGGCAAACCTTAAAACAAAAGAGTTGTTCAAACAGCCTTACAGTCAGCCTGCTGCCAGATCGGGGGCTTTATTCTGAATTCATTTCAAATTCCTCCTGGTGCCAATACAATGAAAGGCACTTGGCTTATTAGCATGAAAAGAATCGTCCCTTCTTCAGTACATTGTATTATCCTGGGAAGGGAATTCAGGCAGTCTTCTCCATTATGTTTGATGGGTGATATAATACTCCTCAGACCCAGTGTAAACTCAGACATATTTAACAATACTCAGATATTAAAGAAGGGCTGACACTGTGAAATTTCTTATTCACATTTGATTTGCTGGGTAGGATGAGGAAAATCACTTTCTCCGCAGTGCTTTTCTGTGCCCCACTCTGGCTGAAATCAGATGACTTAAGGCATGGCCCCAGTGCCAAGAGCTATCAGAAACATGAGGTCAGCCACGTCAGCCCTCTCTGAATTTACAGAGGCTGGCATGTTTATAATGTTATTGGTACTCAAAAGACTTGAATTGCTGTTTAGTTTGAAAGAGAACTTAAACCGCTGACGCGCACCCACAGGGAGAGCAGCACTCCCTTCTCTTTTCAGAAATGTGTCTCTTTTTAAGGGCTTTGTACAAGCTTCAGAGAGGTATCCTCAACCCAGGCTGGGTTTGAGGTCTACAAATCTCTTCAAGGCATTTTGCCTCTTCCCCTCTTTTTCCTGTGCTCGTCTGGAGTTTCTGCCTTTCTCTTCATGCATCCCATTCCAAGAAACAGTTTCCTAATACATCTTCACCCACAACATTCTTGGAAACATAACCATCTACTGAGCCTCGGGGGGCTGTTTGGTCCAAGTGGAATGAAGCATTCTTTCCCACCCAATCCGCCACAGACAGAGCTGTGGAATGGCCAGAAGCAGCGACTGAGAAGTCACTGCTCTATCTGGATGGCCAGTACAAAGTCACAAATCCAGGAGTGAGAGCTCTTTCTGAGAATAAAACTCACTACCAAATGAGTTTCTGTCTTGTTTTCACAATGAATGTTGAGCGGGGTGGGTTTAAATGGGTGTTTAAAGGCCACATTGGGTGGACAATGGCACATGGTGTGCTGCTTTCACACCTCTATATCTGCAGGCAAATCAATGCAAGGCCAGTTCCCACTGGGAGCACACACATCTACCCAGCAGGACTGCTGTGCTGGCTCCTGAACAACGAGCCAGGAGAGAAGCGAGTCTGCTGACATACAGAACATAATTGGAGACCCTCAGCCTAGCTGCTTGCTCATTAATCAAGACAGATTCATAGCATACCTGGCTCCTTCTGCCTGCTCCTTGTCTATAATTAGTAACTCGTGCTTAGGTAGCAGCACCAGTAAATTGCTTTCCATCTTTGGTGACAGTAGCTGGTATCTGAGAGAAGGATATGACAAAGGGACAAGGAATAGGGATTAATGAATACAATAAGGCAGAAACCATTAGCACTAAGCAACAATAACACTTCACATCTCACTACTAGCTCTGTCTTTGTTTGTATGAGTCTCTGGTGCCTTGCTGGAATTATGGACAGATGTTAGCGGTGGGAATGCAGGCTCCCTTTACACAATAGCACCAGCTTTGAGGTTTTACCCTTTGGAAAAAGACTGACAACTCCCGGGATGGCCCCGGACCAGCAAGCTGGGCTGCACAGACCAGCTCAGGGCTGTCAGGCAGTGGTCCACCCCATCCTCACCATCTAAAACTGTGCTTGACTGTCCTTGCTCTGTGATTCCGTGAAAATCACACCACCTGCACCCTTGGAGACATATTTCCCTTGATGGTCTCCTTTCACTGACTCTGCAATGAGACATCCTGGCAGAAACAGGACCATGTTCTGCCTTAGGGACACTGCCTGGGTAGCACTGCCAATGTGAGGCCCAACCATAGCACCTGCAGTTCTTACAGGTGGAGATGGGACTCAGACTCTGCTTTTGGCCCAAGATCCTGTTGCTACTCCTCCTGACCAGATTCCATCACCATGGACCTGAGATGTGGTCCACACAAGGAGGTTTGTGGCTCTTCTAGTTGGTGACTGCACAAGGAATAGTATCTTCCTGCTCTTGGGAAACTTTGAATGAGTTGGTGCTGTACCATGGGGAAATGGAAACGTTCAAAGGCATCAGAACGCCACTCATTATAATTCATGGGAATTGTCATTAAATCCACACATCCTCAGGTTCTGCAAATCCTTGAATCTGTTGCTGCAAAAGAAAAAGTCAAATCTGTCTGGGCTTTTTGATTGCAAATGAGTATATTGAAAGTGTGCATCCTTCTCTGAGAAATCAAAGCCTTTTTGATTGAAGCTCATTTTCACACAATCAACTGATTGTGTGAAAGCTCACACTTTAGACATTTTCAAATTCTTTTGACTTTTCTAGAAAAAAAAATACATCTCGAAGAAAAATGTTTTTCTTCGAAGTCGTCTGTCCAGGCTTTTAGTCTCTTACATTTTTTGCTGTCAAATTTAGATTAGTAAGATGGAAAAGTTGTATATTTTCTCAGATCACAATAATGGGCTGAACTTTCTCCTGTTTCTTCTGAATATAGAAGAAGAAACAGGAGAAAGTAGTAAAACTTTCTGTAATAAAAAGTAATTCTTATTACAATAATAAAAAATTGTTTTGATAGCAAAGAATTAGATTCAGGTGCTGATAATACTAAAATACCGTGGATTTTTTTTTGTGAGAATAATGCCTAAATGATGCTTCCCATTTTTCTTCGCCTTCCAGATATTTCATTTTGTAGCAAGAATTCTGAAAACCTGTCCCTTCTTTTGGCAGCTGAAAAAACTTGGTTTTTCTGACTTGTCTTTCTGATGTTTTTCTTTGCAGAGTCTCTTTAGCCAGAAGGGTGTTTTTGTCTTGCTGTGAAGTATTGCCTGATGCTCACCTTTCATTCCTAGGAAGAATCCTGTTTGCAATTATTTCAAAAGCTCAAAACTAATTTAAAATGTAGGGAACACCAGGAAGCATAAGGGAGGGAAAGCAAAAAGAAGGGATGTGACAGAAATATAATTCTTGCGTCTATCAAGAGGAGGCTGCTAATAAATAAATAGAAGGTGTAACGATTGATTCAAAGTGTCAGAATAATTTTACCTATAAGATTTACGCCTGTCAGGAATTTTGAGGGAGAATTTTCTAAGATGTTACAGGGATGTAGACACCCAGGAGGCACTTAGAAGAAAGCTTCTTAGAGTGAAAGAAAGAAAGAAAGAAAGAAAGAAAGAAAGAAAGAAAGAAAGAAAGAAAGAAAGAAAGAAAGAAAGAAAGAAAGAAAGAAAGAAAGAAAGAAAGAAAAAGAAAGAAAAGAAAGAAAGAAAGCAAGCTAGTTTTCATTATAAAAACATTGGAGTATAAAATGTTTCACTAAGAGTTACCATAAACTCCAACAGAGCAGAAGCCAAAAGAGAAGCTTCACAAGAGAGACCTGTCAGATTAGTGCCTGGTGACAAAATGTGTGACATGTAAACAGAAAGAAACAAAAGGGTAGAATTAGAGACATCAGCATCTGGCCAGAGTTTTCTGTTGGTTCAGGTTAAAATACCACACAAATGCACACCCTTCAGATCTGAGAAGAATGAAATTATGTGAGTTTCTCCCCAAAACCACATTTTCTGCCATTTAGCTCTTTTTAATCTGTGTATATTTTAATTAAATTTATCTTTTGATTATTTAGATCTATATTAATTTATCTCAGCTGATTGGACCACCAGGCTGAGGCACTGTCTCAGTAGCTGGAGGTCTTCTCAGACTTCTGAATGCCTGTTGCTTCAAAGGTGGGGCTTTCAGCTCTGGAGACCTATCTCTTTTATGAGCAAAGAGTCCCTGTGCTGTGTTTTGCTCTGTACAACAGCCCAGTGCTCCCTGTTTCCCTGGCAATTGTGCAGCAGTGAGGCTGGCATTCACAGCTAAGCACACGTTTAAATGCTTGATGGATATAGGGCTCATTTGGTCTACTTTCAATTGGGCCTTTCTGCTGCCTGCTGCTCAAAGTAATGCATGTTCACTCAATGCAGTCGAAAATAATCTGAGCAGACATCAGAAAGGGCACAGAAAGAGCAAGCTCTGAAAAGCCCATCTGCACTGACCCAGTGATGTGGATTGGTTTTTCCATACGGTGGTAATTAACCAATATTTATTGATGTAATAAGATCAATAAGTTTAATTACATCACTGATACCCAATAATCTATTTTTTCTGCCAGATCATGCTGAAAACAACTTCAATTTTTAACAACTGTAAAAATAAACTTTTTATCCAAAGAGGTGGCAGGCACACAGCAGTGCTGGTTCCTCTCATCACAGTATTACTGTGGTCTTTTCCACAAATGCCTGGGTGTCTCTTCGGTATTACTTTTTAATCATCTACCCTCATTACATGTAGTGTTTGCTCCTTTTTCATTTTATAGCACAAAGCCAGAAAGAAGGCAATTAAAATTCAATAATGGTGCAGTGCTTAGACACTCATTAAGTAGTCATTAGGTAGTCTGGAGACTCATTGTCTTTACAAGGGTTTGCTCTCCATGAATCTCCTCTCTGCAGTATTAGTTCAAAACAGCAAGCACAACGTGAATGTGAATCCAGAGGATCCCTGAGTCTCCTGGCCCACCTGGGATGCAGCAAACCCCAGGGGCTCCTCCAGCAGCACCAGGGAGATAGATGCTCAGACCTGGGGCTAAACTCGCTGCCTCCACTCCCACTCTGCTACCTGGAAGTGATTCCTGCCCTCCTCAGGCGATAGAAGAATCATTCCAACACCTTGCTCACGCTCGTTGGAATACCACCCCCTCCCAGAAACACAGTCCCCAGTTGCCGAGACAGTTTGTAGAAGGACACGCATGAGTAACTGGCAAAATGAGGCCTCTAGGGAGTCAGGAGCATTTGCTGTCAGCATCAGGAGACAAGCTCCTGCCAAAAGAGCATTCAAAACAAGCAGGCTTCATTTTGAGGTGGGGACAAAAATACAACTCACTGGCAGAGACAGGATGGCAAAAGTATGCCACTGACTGCCAGATGCCTAAAGGCATCAAAAAAATAATGCTCACACTCAAAAATAATCTTAAAAAACAAGAGAAGCAGCCTCTCTTGATTTAAAGGCTTGCCTCTGGACATTAAATAACAGCATCTGTTCTCCACACTCTGAGCACCCTGAGTTTGCTTTGCTTTCTGTCCTTGAGGAGTTGGGGAGGAAAGAGGACAAGACAAGACAACTGAGACAGTTCAAGCTAGGAAGGTTCCATGGCAGTTCTAAAGAGCATTTCCCCAGAACTCGCTGACAGCAGAGGGAGCGAACTTCAATGCATTATTTAAGACTACTCTCACTCTGCTGACCCTTTATAGATGCAGATCAATAGAGCAGCCTCTGCCAAAAAGAGACTTCCATATGAAAAAACCTGAAATAGAACTCATATTAGAGATGCTGAGAGGAAATAACACAGCCCAAGGGAATATCCACATGCAATAAGGTGGTCCCTGAGGGGTCAGCAGATGGCAATGGAGAGAGGAGAGCAATTCACAGATTCCCAGCTTCTTTATAGCACTCTGTCACCTCTAGAGCATAAAGCCCTGGCACAGAATCATCTCATCAACAGTCCATCACACACACATTTCCATGCACAGTCACAGAACCATATTTCATTAAATAATGGGTTTTTGTATTAAAATCCATTTCACAACACTGCATCCTCCTTTACGCCTTGCCTTACCCTGGTACCCACAAGCCACGGCTGACTGCCTGGCACAATGTCAGGTGAGGATCAAGAGGAGTGCTCCCCTTGGTTGGCTTCCTGTTGCACTTTGCTACACAAGCTCAGGTTACTTCTCTGAACCATCTTCCACGTATATTCCTGCTGGACAACTCAGCTGGGAGGCCTGGGAGGTTGGGATTGCCTTGGAGCTGTTTTGTACCATGCCTGGTGCAGCAGCTGATCAAAACATTCAGGCCTTTTTCTACTCAAGGTGCATTCAGCTGTGTATTTACCTGCTTATAAGAATTTTCTGGAGCAGCTGGTAGATGTTTTGTTTATCGAGAGAGAAAACGTATTCTTGAAGGTTTGGTGAGATGCTGTGCATCAGGATATATACATGCCCATATGTATATAAATATGTGTGTGTGTGCATAGATGTAGAGGGAGATGACTGATGGATAGACAGTTCATGATAGAGTCACAATTCATTTCTCTGTGTAGATACATGTACATAGGTACAACATTCTCAGGCTCCCTAAGACAGACTGCAGTTTCTAAATGTTAAAATTGGTCAGTACTTAGGACAGTTAATTATTACAAAGCAGTAATCTTCTCTTACATTTGCCATTTTTCTTCAGAGGTATTTTGTCTTATTGTTTGCACACCACTGCCTTTGTACTTTGATTACAGCTACCCATGTAATAATAAAAATGACAACAAAACCAAGCTCATTTCATCTACAGGATGATAATCACAGTGTGTGTATTTCTGGCACATTGCAAAACGTTGGGAATCCCTGGCCAGGTGTCATCAAGTGGAATGGAAAACATTCATGCAAGAGGTGTACTTTTAAACCAGCTGATTAAATGTCTGTTTTCCTCAAATGATCTTCCTACTGGAAGTTTTCCCATGACCTGGTTTCTGCTTTCTGACCTGATGGGGAAGTGACCAACTGCACAGTATGGGAATACTGAAAGCCAGGAGGCTGAAGTTAATCATTCATGAGCAACCGAGGACTGAAACCTGTCTGCGGAGCTAACATGGCAAATTATCTGTAAATAGTAACTAACTTTCCGTATGGCCATGATGGCCATATTCCAATCCAGATAAAAGAAAACTGGACCCACAGTTGTATGGAACCAGAAGCATTTGCACAGTCTTCTCTTGCTGTGACCACTGGTCCTAAGTGACATCAAGGTTTCCTGTTAGGTTTTCATTCTTAGTCTCATTTTAGATCATTCAGTGGCCTTCAGAAAACCATTCACTGTCCCTTTATTCCCCCAACCATATAAAAGTGACAAAAATAAGTCGGACTGGGTGTGGTAACTATGTATACGAGGAGAAGGTGTAAGAGGAAGCAACCTACAACCCTCTTCATCCTCTTCCATCCCTTTCCCACTCTCTGTGCCTGATCAATCTGTACATAAATACATCTGCCTTTGCTGTTAACCAGCTCTTCTTATGTGCATATATCCAGCACATCTGGATAGTTATTATCAAGGCAGTCATATTCCTGAACAGGAATGATCATCAGCCAAATGAGAATTTGGAGACGGTGTTTTCATTAGACTTCTACTTACTACCAATAATCACATGCAGAAAACTTTCTGCTGGACTGCTCCCTCCTGAGAAACAAGAGTATTCAGTGGAGACAGGCTAAAGAGTTTTCAGGTTAGGCTGTGTTGTGCACACGTATTATAAACAAAATAAGAAAGAAAAATATGCCTCCGTGCATATTGATCCTGTTTCCAAACAAATCTCCTGTTTGAGTCTTTCTTCTCTTGCGCACTAAATTCCCTCAGGTAACAGTGGTTGCACCTACAGGTCAGTCTGAGCTGACTTACAGCAAAGATGAAAGGTCAGCCTTTGCATTATCCATTTGGCCACTTTGCTGCCTCCTACTTTTTTTTTCACTTGTGTATCTGCTTGATGCTCCATTTCTCTGGTTATATGTGGAGCTGGAGATCCAGCAGCAGTCAAGGGTGAGCACCTGCTGTGCCAGCTGCAGGTTTGTGGTTTGGCTGTGAGAGCACCTCGGAGCTCAACAGTCACAAAGCCAGCTCCGGGAGGAAGGAAGGTCGTTTCCTGCAGGCAGGATTTTCAGGCACTGGAAACCTCTAATTCATCTTACACAGAGGGGAGTCTGATGCTTTCTATAAATGATCTGGCAGAGCAATCACCTCTAAGAAAGGATTTCCTTTTTGTTTGCTGCGAAAAATAGAATTGGTCTACCCCCCTAATACAACTGTCGACAAGAAGCTGACAGTTCTACTTCTTATCAGAAAACTCAGATGTTGTTTTTCCCTTTATAGTTCAAGCACCTTTATACCAGGTTTAAGGCCTCAAAGCATTGAAAAATACTCACCCCACTTCCTTTGTTTTCAATATCTCTTCATCAAGCAATTCATCTTGTAGCATTTTTAAGAGAATCAATAAAAAAGGCACTAAGGTTGCCTCATGATTGCAAAGCTTTTGATACAAATATGTAGGTTACATGGAACTTTTTATGAACATCTATCCACAGCAACTTAATGCCTTTACATTTATTTCCTAATATTTACTTCCAGCAGTTCTGTTGCTTTTTTATTACTGAAGATCCACAATATCAACATCTTCTTCCTTCCTTTTAGATTTCTACTCATGACCACCAGCAATGGGATTTTGCAAGCTAAACAGTGATGTAAAAATTTCTGTTAAATCCATGGGATGTATTTCTGTGCTTTTACTACAGCTCAAAGACAAAAACTTCCTGCTGTGTTTAATATGTATACTACATCGGCTAACTGTGGTATGATTCATGTAAAAAAACCCACAAAACAAAACAAAGTATGGTTTACAGCATATAAGCAGTAAACCAGTAACCTCCAGATCCTCATATGCCTTGAAGGTCATTCCCTGCAGAGAGCAGAAAGCAACTAAGTGAGCATAAAAGGCACTGCGAGTTCTTTTTTCCTGTGCAACAAATGAAGGAAAATACTGCTCATCAGAGAGCAACCATTTCCCTGAAGTAAATCTGAGTGACTAAACCATGTTTTTCAGGTTTTAAAGGTTTCCCTTTAATGATCTTCCGAGTCCTTGACTGCCTTAAGGAGCCTGACCCATTTTTACCCAGGTATTTTTTCTTGCAAGCTGTATGGAAAAAAGCCTGAAGAAGTCTTTGCCACTAATAAAAAAGGAATTGACTGCTTACAGAGGCTGTTTTTGAAGATTTGTGATAAATCACCTTGAACTGCAGCAGAGGTAAATGAAGGAGTGAAGATTATCTTCTTCTGACATTATTCTCACTGTGTCAGTTACTCATTGTTTGCTTTTGGACTTTATAGTCCCTGCAACATCCAAGCACTCCTCCTGTACCTTGGACTTCAGCACTTCTGTTTTAAAATGGTCTTCAGTTATGTGCAAAAAATATCAAATCAGTACACATACACAACATTGAGAAGGATGGGGAGTTTAAGTCAAGAAGAAATAATAGAAAAGAGACTGAAACCTGACAAACAAGTATGTTTCCCTAAATCAGTGAACATCATAGTGGATTTTAGTCTCTGGCCTGTAACACCGTGTATTCTAAATAAAATCTGAAGATAGAAAAAGCTGAAACATACCAGAATCTCTTATTACTTTGAGCTGGAAGTATAGTGCCACATCATCTGTAGCTGGGCATGCCCTTCGCTTCCTCAGCTTATGCTGCTGCTAAAATAGATTTAGATGACTCTACTTGCCTTTTGCTTTGAGTCTCTTAACGCATGTCATAAAGATGGATCAGTAGCACTGCTTAATTGACCACCAATACTGGTATACTTCACTGCAAATAACTCATCTCAGGTCAAATAGAAATGGTTTTTTGATATTCATAATATGAATTTTTTAGATTTATTTAATACAGTTCCGAACTCCTTTAAGAGTTGTGGTGGAAAAGCAGGAAGCATAAGGATTACGAATGGCTCAATGCCTACAATTCATTTGGTCTACAATTCATTTTAGATTCCTTCACCAATTGTATGACTTTGTTAACCTTTAGTCTTTTACACAGATGGAGGAAGAAGCTCAGAATGCAGAATAAGGAAGGAAGAGGTAGAAGGAAAACATCAGGTGTATAATCAGAGCCTGACATACAGTCGAAATCAGCAGGAGTGGGATGCATATGAAGAAGGGAGCATTAACACTAAGAAAGAACATTAACAGTAACAATGTGCAAGGCAGGGAAAAAAAATCAGTTTATTGTTCCGTTTTTTAAGAATGAATTTAATCCAAAATTCTTTATACAGGTCCAGTGTGTGACCAATAATGCTTCTGCCATTATGAATATACACACCTATCTCTGTGTGTGTGCATGCATATATGTATATAAATATGCACATATGTATGTATTTCCACAGTTCCTTTGAAAGTTAAACAGATTAAATGCAGCCCTTTTAAACAACCAATAATAACAAGGCAATTAGGAGATGAGTGCCCATACATATATATATATATGTTTAAGGGTAAATCTGCCAAATTACAAAAGTTATGGGTTTAAATATCATGAGGACCAGTTAGCCCAGAAATCAACAGCAGCTGGAGTCTAATCCTGCATCATTCCGTCAGAGGCAGCTTTGCCAGTGATGCTCTGCGTGTGAACTGGCATCCAGACACAGCCCAGAACACCTTTCCTTATGCTTTAAGTGGTAGAAAAAGGAGACTCTGGTAACCGTGAATCTTCCCCTCCATTGTCTGTTCTTCTTACTGCCCCTGTAATCTGTGCCATATTTACTCTCTTCTCACTGCAGCGTGGACTCTCAAATGGTGCTTACCCAGTGCTTAGGTACTACGTTACCTTCTGCGGTGTTCCCCAAATACCACGTGTACTTGCCTGCTGGCCTGAGGGAGGCCCCTTCCCCCTCCGTGCCACTTCCAGCTGTTGCTGACACACTGTTACAGCTGAAGACCCGACTCTGAAACCTGCAGCTGTTCCTCGAAGTACAGCAGCTGATCCACCTCGAAGCAATCACTTGCTCTAGAAACCAGTTTCTCCAAACACCTCCTGATCTCCTCCTCGCTGGCATTCTGCTGTCTCGCTTGCTTGAGACAGCTGTACACGGCCTCGAATGCCTCCACTCCCAGCTTCCCAATGGCAGATCTGGGGATAAATATTATAGAAAAGGTCAAGTAAAAGTTAATTCATGTTATATAGTAACACAAGCATTAACTAGTACAGATTTCTTCTAAATGTTGTAGGTTTGATTAAAATGGTATCATGATGCACGTTGTTTATCTGACAGTAAAAGGAACTAAAGTTTCCTGGAGAATTTCTCCGTTATTGTTTGCCATACAAAGAGCCCAAGAGTAAAAACCTGGCCATAGTAAAGTCACAGGAAGCATGGCCATCGTCATTGTTGCATTCCAAGAATCCTCTCCATGCTGAGTCTGACAGACTCTTTCATCTACAGCAAGTCTGGTAAACACACATGTATTACTGCCTCTGGATTTCATCAAAACCAAAAGGAGCAACCCCAGTCAGCCGAACACCAGTGGCATTTTACGTGAGCATACTTTGTTATTCATTGCTTTATTTTAGCTTCTATCAAATACAAGAAAACCATTGTACAAGCTCAGCATGAGCTAACTTGACACCTTTTTCTTTTCTACAGTGCTCTCCTTTTATCAGAGCACAGATCTGTAACTCAGTGACAAAACACACACTCACAGCATCTTAATGTTGATTTATAAAAAAGATCCATTTGAAAATGGCAAGACAATGAACAGCATTTCTTCCTCCTAAAGGAAAAACATCTTTAAATTCATGTATCACAGGTAACATAAAATTTTAAACTCAGTGATGGCTTTATATTTTGATGAAAATACCAGGGTAATTTTCCTTCAGCATATCAGACACTATCTGCCTGCTCTTCATGCTTCTGACACAGGATTTGGTTTTTTTTCACTAAACCTTTACATGTTAGAGCAGTTGAGAGCTGGTTGTCTTTTAGACAAAAAGGAGGTACTTGGAAGGGAACCATGCCATATGGTGCCTGCAGTAGGCTCCCCAGCCAGTGCCTGAGGCAGCAGGAGCTGGGACACCCTCAGCTTGTGGCTGTACCAAGGATGAGCCATACAGGGGCAGAGAAGGGGATCAGAGATGTCTCCTGGTGGCAGCATTAAGGCTTGGAACTTCAGTAAGTGTGCATGTAGGTTCAGAGGGAGCAGGCACACTTCCCATAGCAGTTTAAATGGTTAAACCTGCCTCCCAACAACATCACAAACTGCAGCTGTAGTCTTTCCTGGCTTTGTACTGATTTTGCTACATGTCTAACACCAGGGCAAGGTCAGCTGTTCTCACCCAATAGCATAATCAACCTAATGGTATAGTTGCTTTTTATCAGTGGTCATCCTGTTATTGCTGAGGAATAACATAATCATAGTTAAATGTCAGCCAGTAAGAGTTCCATATTATGTAAATTCCTCAGTTCTCAGGAAAACATTGCAAAGAATTTCACTTTATTGCTTCTCAAACATCTCCCATCCCATTTGCTCTTTGCTTTTCTAGCACCTCAGTCATGCCTGGGTGTGATCCCCTTTGGCTTCAGGTCACCCCTCCTGCTGGCTTCTGACACAGAGGCAGATCAGGAATCTGGGACAGAGGAAGCCAAGACCCAGGATCAGAAGTCGTAGGACCACGCTGGAATCTCTACAGGCCCAGACATGACTCAGTCATTCTTCCTGTAACTAGAAACTGCCTTTTTATTTTCTACCAAGAATGTTGTTTAGGAGAAAATAAAAACTGCTGGAAATAATTAATTCTCAGACACTGGAAGTCTAGGGATTGGATTACCACTGAAAATTAATGGATATTTGTTTGACAAATAATGTACATTTCTTCACAAAACATCATCAAAAATATCACTATTTCTCTCCAACAGTTAAAAATCAACACATGAGAAGCTATCCTGAAATCACTGCTACTTCATCAATGCCTTTAATGACTCCTGTCTCCCTCTTAGACAAGTATGTTTAATTTTTTGGCAGTCCTGTCTATTTAAAGACGAAAAATTAAGCAAACATGTACCTTGGGAGTATTGCTTCTGCTAATAAATGTGACCTGCAGACTTGAATCTTCTCTGTTCAGCTTGGCAGAGCACACAAATCAGCTAATCTGTATAATAGCTGATACAATAGAATTAAGGGGGAAATGTTCATAGGTTGAAAATTACAGGGTAGGTAACAAAAATTATAACCTGCTTTTACAAAAGAAGACATCAGGCTCTGTTTGGACTTGAGAGATGCATTAATGTGACTCTGCTACCACATCATGCATCACAGAGGCAGAAGTGTGGGATCTCAGAGAGTAAATGTCAAAGAGGCATCACTGAATCTATCATCCTGATGGAGGGAGGGGGGAAGGCACTTCCTGGAAAGTAAGGTTTGTCCATTATGGCCCTGATCCTGTGCTAGGGGGTATTTGTCCATCCATGTAAAATCCTACAGAGGCATAATTACAGATTGCTGTTTCACATGAAATAGGGGATACCTGCACTAACGTTTTGAAAAGAATAAAAGCCTTACCACGAAATGTGCTGTGAGAACAAGTGCAGAACTCCCATTTACAGTCACATGTGCCCACCCATATTTTCTGATTTACTGGCATTTACTCTCTTTGTGCTATCCTATAGCTCACTCACCTACAAATTCACTGTGAGTCATCATCACTTTCTCAGCCAAGACGACACGAGCAAGGGGATACCTGACATCTGGGATTTCATTACTGTGACAAAAATTGTGGGCCACACCTCCATCCCACACTGCCTTAAATTGTTTTTCAGTGTGCTGAAATCAAAGCAGTTACATTGGGCTCCACCAATCAAGGATCTGGCTTCAGATGATACACAGTGGTGTGCTTCAATGTCGTATCTCAGATTGTTCTTTTGTTTCTTTGTTACAGAGTCTTAGATAGATGGAGGGATTCATTGACCTCCTCTTCCCTCACTCCTGGCTGCAGAGAGCAGTCCCAGTGCTCCAGGCAGAGGAGGCACAGGGCTGGAGGCATGTTGTGACCACCAACCCCCTGGCTGCACAGCAGATATTGCCAGTCTGGGGACACTGTCACCCATGGAAGCTGCGGCCTGAAAAAAATGCCTCTTGTTGCCAGCTCTTGTGCAGCACACAACACATGCCTGAGAAAATTAACTGCAACAAGACCCAAAGGCCATATTGATATTTGATTTGTGGATAAGAATGGAGCATGGACATAAAATAGAGACTTGGTTCTATCAAGGATAAGGCACTTCTGAGCATGCGAGACGCAGTGAAGAATACCAGCAAAATCATAGGCACTGCTGGAGTCAGAGGGGAGCTAAATAGGAGCCTTGAGAACTGCAATTTTTAGACACAGGGTGTCTAAAACCATGCCAAGTCATTTAGTGGATCTGAGCCTAAATGAATTTATCAGGCTATCTGGTGATTCGCAGTTGATTTCCTACACAACAGGGCAAAATTGCTAAAATTTGACAATATAATAATGTTGTGTTCTCAACTGGCTGAGGAAGCTGTATATCTTTCCCTGGGTGAACAAAGAATTCTCTATTATCCCATGGATCTTTATTTTGACTATTCTGCTACTAGCTACGTATTAACATCTCCCTTCTGGCTCGGAGATCAATTACAATCCACCCACCTTTATGCCACACCTGGCAAAAGCCACAAAACAAGGTTAATGCTGAGGTTTGGGCTCCTCCATGGGCATTAGCAGCTAGGTCAATATCTCTCAACAACTTGTCATGACCTGCCTTGAAGGGTAACTATGACACAAATCAGAAGCTAGGGGGTTTTTCAGCTTCTCATTTTCCAGTGTCATTCAGCGTGGTGGTGACTGTCATTTAAAGCCATCCTGGTCTCACTGCTGCCTTCAGGGAGCTGCGTGTGGTCCGTGCAAGGAGAGGGTCTGCACAAGCTACTACTGAGCACACCAGAGTAGTAACACCATGGAAGTCCCTCTGGATCAGGCATCAGCAATAACATCTCACCTCTGCCATAACAGGCAACAAACACGCTGCTCCTAAGACAAACACAGAAAATTCAGTTATTTCAAAACACTAGTTACTCATGCCTACATCAATGTAAACCTTAGTAAAGAAACTTTCTGGACATGGAATACCCATTCCAGTGGGCATTTATTTATCCTTTTGAATGCAGCCAGGGCACCTGCATCCACGACCAATGAGCACATTGTAAAATAGAGAGCAAATCTGTGTCGATTTGGGCTCACAAGGCAGAAAAGCAAGTGCAGGGATCTTTGAAAGAATAATTTCAGTAGATGCCTCTAAATTCTGTTCTTCCTAACTCAAGGGTATCCCCGTGGAGTCCAGCAGTATTACTTAGGATTCTCACCAACACATCCAACAATGATTTGTCCCTGAATTAATGCTATTTCCAAGCATCAGTTTATTAACCCTATATTTCTCTTTAAAACAGTACCATCATGCCACTTTGCAGCTAACCAGTAGTGATATGAATCTCAGTGAAAAAGATTGTTACATTTATCTCCCAAGGGGACTCTGCAAAAGAATCAGGATATTACATATCCTTAGTCTCATACAAAAGATTGTTTTCTAACTGTACCAGAAAACCTTAGGATATCTGCTACAGCATCTCATGGTTCAGTAAACAAGCAGGTTTATCTCAGTCAGAACACAGAAGATCTCTGTCCTCTCGAGTTATCTTTCTGTCATTTGGTTTGCTGGCATTACTGGCTATGAATGATTAAAACTTTGACACTTGAAAGAAACGGCTCTGGGTTCAAATCTTCATTTACACTTCTCTGCTGCTGTTTAAAGACCCTTTGAGATCTGCTAGGAGAAGGGCATAATAAGTTCCATGATTCAGGTTTTAGGAACTCATTTCTAAAGGTAGGACAACATCTTTCTAGCTCTGACAGCTGTTCAATCTTGGGAATGTGAAAAAAATGGCTAAGTCTAAGAAAAGGGCCTATTGAAAAAAAAAAAAGGTAATGGAAAGTATTATTATATAAAAGCTAGTAAGAAAAGAAATATGAATTGCTAATATTAGCTTCCACCTTCACCTTCAAGCCTCAACAGACTTTGACTTTCCTCATATTACTGCTGAATAAAAATTTCTTCACTTGAAGACACAATGATAATTTTCATAATTCATCCCTAATTACTTCATAATTCCTGAATTAAAGCACCTTAATTTGATTGCAAACAAAACTCTCTGATGTCCTACTTCAAAGACCTGCAAAATCTAAACCATATTTAGGACATGTTTTCCCACGAGCTAAGAAGGATCTTATTATTAAAAGATGTAGACACACAGGTGAAGAAATACAAACAATAGTGTTCTCCCTGCACCTCATTTTCAGAGATAAATGAATTTATAAAATAGGAATTGAAGCTGACATCTGCTTTTGGAAGAAGTGTTAATTAGAATTTAGAGCTGCTAGTTGAATTCTAGCTACTATCAATTCAGAATATGCTTTATCGTAAGATAAAATGTGGGGTTTTTAGTTTTTTCCACAGAAGGAAACAAATTACAACAAAACACGGTCATTTAAATCAAACCTGAATATTGCAATTGTAAAGTCTTCCTATATTAAGAAATTTACTACCAATACTTAAAATAAGAGAGGAAATATATTTGCTTCTATAGAGCTATTCTTCATGAGGTAGCGTGGGTGAAAATTACACTGTTTCACTGTGCCCATGAAGAATTACCTGAAACACACTTCACTTGCAGTAGCTGGGCTGCAGTAGCTTTATACACAGTCTGAGATTTCCTAGTCTTGCTATAATTATTTCAAACAACATCCTGATTTTTAAGTGTCATGGCATACAAAGAATCTTTGAAAAGTCATCAGTTTATTTCCTTCAGCATCACTGATCAAGATCAAGCAGAAATTCATGGCACATTTAACACATACCTGATGCTATTTGCTTTGTTTATCAATGCATTTGTTTTAGACAGATATGTCTGACGAGCAGCACAATATAAAGCTACTTCTTGAATGTGGGCATGCAAGGATGCAGTAGTTACCTCTGAAAAGTCAATAATTATATGCAGATCTTGTAAGAATTTAGGAATATAACTGCATTCTCCTTTGTTCAGCTGAGTGGTAATACAGAGTTAATGCTGATTTCCTTTTAGATGGCTTGATATTGGGAGGGGGTCTCTCCCAGTTTTGGATTTCATACCAAAATGACAGTTATAAAACTAACAATTTGCCTATCAGAGAAAGGAAAAGGTACTTAGGCATTTCAATGAAACAATCAGAATAGTAAATATTACTATATATATATTTTCTCAATCCAATCACTGTCTTTAGCCATACTGTATTAAATGTTACTACTGGATATAAAACAATGCATTTCTGAGTTAGCAATAAGCCAGTCTCATTAAAAGATTGTCAACGTATCGGGTCCTTCAATGGAGAGATTAATGTAATCAGATGGCATGAAGATGGACAATTCTTGGTAGAAATATCACAAACACCACATTAGTTTACTCAGAAAATTGACAGCTGGGCTTGTGCACTGTACAGCCACAGAGGGAGGTGAAGCAGCATTCAAGCTCTGAGCTACGACAAAAACTCATACAAGGTTGCAGTAAAAGCAGAAATACTCTTAAACAATTCAATCAAAAAGACATTTTAAAAGCTAAAAAAAACCCCAGCTGCTGTGGAATGTGAGATGCCCAATTATGGCAAATATAAAAGCATGTATATGCATATACATAAAAACAGACACTAACATATACACAAAAAAAACCTCCCAGGTATGTTTGCATAAAGTTTTCTGCAAACAGTTTTTTGAACATCAACCATTCGGGCTTCATTCACATCTAAATCCACCCAAGGGGGCCTGAAGCTAGGTGGATTAAGTCCACAACTTCTTTCAGGTCTCTTTTCACATCTGTAGCCCTTTAAAAAGTTCCTAGCACAAAACAGGGCTAAGGAAAATTCATGTCTTGGCAGAGCCATAGAGTTCAGTGATGACACCATACTACAGAGAAAGAAAGAAAAGCAATTACCAACTATGGACAGTAGATCTGTGATTTTCAGAAAGGCCTAGAAAGATTTATGCTAACCCTATCCCTAGGCTTCTGGGTCTGCATCAAAATAAGAGAAGCTTCACAGAGCTGTTTAGGCATTTAAAGAGGTAGATAGAAGTCTAGTACTTCTATTTTTTTCCTAAAAAGAAAACATTTAGTATCTTTCAAAACAGAACCTTGGTCATTCCTCTGTCAAATCTCTTGGAAAATTCCCTACCTATTTCCCTCAAGTAAACTTCTCATGGTTGCAATGCTGCTTCCAGTAAACACTGTCAAAATTCTTTGGGTGGTTCTGTATTGAAAAATAGACTATATAATTAATGCTTCATGAAAGCATTTTCACATTTCCAAACTATTGACAAAATCAAGGTGCTGGAAATCTGAACAGCTCAATCTATGCATTATGTATGCACAGCACAAGAAACTAGGGAAGCCAAGCTTGGGTGCAAAACAAAAAGAAGTATAATTTTAACTCTCTGAATGTTTTGAGTGTTTGAGGCCACTTGACATTTTAAAATGAGTCAGTCTACACTTAAAATTTTAGGGTTTTTGTTACTGAAATAAAAACTCTAGTGCTAAAGCAATTATAACATTACTGTCCACTTAAAAAAAAGTCCTTAAAAATTCAGAACAGAATGACTTATGGATCTATGACATACAGCTCAGCAGAGAAGCTGCAAAAATCTGAGTTTTCTTTACATATCTAAGCAAATTCACAAAATATTACACATTGTTTTAAGGGTAGGATATGAGGTTCAAGTAATGTGCAAAATGGGCAAAAAATGAGCATCCCGATAAAATGCATCAAACTTTAATTGTGCCCCAATACTCACTCACTCTAACTACCAAGTTTGCTCTCATTGTTCATTTCAAAGTGCACCATAACAAATATAAAGCTGCTAAGAACTGCTGAAATTATGGTGTGGCAGGTGAAGTTCTCTTTTCATCCTCAGATGCAGGATGGAGAGGAGCAGCGTAAGAGACAAAGTGCCAACAAGAGAAGCAGCCCATTTTTGTCATGAAAAGGGGAAAAGTTTGGACAGTGGGAAGAAGGTGAATGAAGACCCATGGAAAATGCCTGGTGAATTAGACTATCAGGTCCATCTTCAGCCTTGAGGGGGTACTGCTGCTTCTGCTGCAGAGGACTCCTACACTTCTGAGCAGTAGCCACTGTCTCGCTCACCTTCATTTCTTCTTAGACAGGAGGAGCCCAGGATTCACCTGTTCCCACTTTCTCTCTCAGTCATTGCCTTGGGACAGCATCACTCCTGAGCCAGGAGCGTTCACTCACTTCTCCCTGACAGAAGCCGAGAACCAATATCCCAGCTTGGTCACACACAGGCAGGGTTCAATCTCCCAGTGCTCCCACTGAGTTTACTGTACTCTCACTTGCTTGTAAAGCAAATAGCAAACAGCAAACCCAAAATACTTTCTTCAGATTTGGGTCTGGAAGGTAACAGTGCAATTATCTTAAAATAGATTTTCAGTAAAATAAAGAGAAATTCACAGACTAAGATGTTTAATGTGTTTCCATCATGAACTCATTGGGCTCATTTGAGACTGGCCTTTAAAAATGAGGTGTGAGAAACTGTGAAAAGGAGGATGAGTACGTAAACAAAATTTTGGCTTAGCCCATGAGATGCAGAAAACTATAGTCATGCTGTAAGATGTCTTGGGATCACCAGACAGAAATTATTACCTGAAAATGGAATGTTGGACAGAACACTGTGGTGTGTGTAAGAGGAAATTCAATGCTCAAAAACATTTCAGGATCAATACCTTCAAGAGTACTCTATTCATCTGCAAAAAACGTGGTAGCTCAGACAGTGTCAATAAACTTCCTTACCAAATACGTCTTTTGCCTGCGAGAAGACATCTTATTCCTCAAGCACGTTTACATCATGACATCTTCAATGTGACAGTCAATGGCAATTTAAAGGTCGCTGAGAAGTTTTTTAATCAGTCTTAAAAACCAATTAGCTTTTCTGTATTTGTTGCTTTTGTCTTCACTAAGGATGCCCTCAATGATGTAAATAACAAAACCAGTTTCAGCTGGCTGAGAAAGATCTACTCTACATATACTGAAATACTACATCAAGTAAACAATTTCTTTGCTGTAATAATTTTTTAAAAACTGCACAAATAAATGTACAAAAAGTCTTCTATACTTTAGGCATTTTAGGACTACTTATCTCAAAGAACATCCAGTGCCTACTGAATGACCTCAGAACAACCTTTCTCTCTGAAATTTTAAGATAAACGACGCATTTGACGGCAGCATCACAAGCACAAGAAGCATATATACATACTGCTCCTGAGTCTAAACCAATAGTGTTATGAGCATTCACAGGAGCAGAATAAAAATATCACCCAATGCCTTTTCTTCATGACTTCTGAAAGACTGCTTTACTTACACTCAGCAGGGAATGATGAAGTCTTTCGCTTGATCGTGGTATGCTGCTGTGAGTAAGACTTTGGGAACTGACTAAGAGGTGCTTACTGCTGGGCTAAAGGATTTTAATTTACTTAAAATTTGGGGCATAAAAGCCTTTTCCTTTTACTGCCATACATTTTATTGAAACCTAAAGTGCATATTAAAGTTCATGGCTATTAAAATGACTTACTGTAGATATTCATGGGTATCTCCACAAAGGTGCACAAAGTTTTTTGTATGGACCTTGGGAGAAAAAAATTAATAGGTGCTGTTACAATTTGATCTGAGAGGGGAAAAATGCTTTGGCTTGAGGAGTTGCTTCTGAAGAACAGCATGGTTGTCTTCTGAGATGCAGAGTTGGAAAGTCTCTATAGGGGAACATCAGTGGAACAATCATTTGTCTTCATGGATCCCTCCATGAAGATGACTCGGCAATGGATAGCACATGACAGTAGTGCTTCTCAGACTTGGCATGCACCAAGTTACCCAGCGCCATCAAGGATGGGGAGCACCATGAGAATTAGATCGTGGACAGGACAGAAAACACCAGGAAATGGCTCCTCCCATTTTCTGCATGTAACATGATTCCTCAGTTTCAAAGCCCAATATGAGGAATAAGAGTCTTGTACCTCCAGTTTCTATATTTGGTTGACTTCTCGCTGCTTGCACACAGGGCTGGGGAGGAGCATAATGATAACCTTTGTGGGAGCTAGTTCAAAAAATGGAGACTTCTTATCAACACTGTGGATCCTAATATTGAAATGTTTAGCACTGAAGTGGATATTTTTGTGGAGAGAATGAACTCTGCTTGAAAGGTAAAGTTAAATCTCTGCTGTTATTAACTTTATAATGAATTCTTATACCAAATATAACAAACTAGAAATTGTTGTCACTGGAGTAGGTGAATTTATCATGACTTTTACTGAGAGGACAGCAATTCACATTGATCCTGGATGTGATCAGCTGGAACAGAGATTGCAATGGTAATTGGAAAGAAAAGTCTGGGGAAATAGCCAGTGGTTGTAGGGAAGAAAAAGCCATTTCTTTTCACTTAAAATAGGAGGAGACCGTGTACTCCTACCTACCATATTCAAGAATATCAGTGGTTTCCTTCCAGATTCCCATAAAGATTTTTAGCACAGCTTCCCTCTCACATGAGTATCCTTGTCAAGTCCTGCATAAGAACACAGTAGAAACCTCCTAAATTGCTGCTTTGATACACAGCAAGTCAAAGAAGGCATTTAGTGCAGCACGCTGCAGTAACTCGAGCAATGACACATAACATCTTGTCAAGTGACTGTCTTGCTACAGTTGTTTGCAAGCCCACATTATTCACGTGTCAATTGGAAATGGCTAAAAGGCACTTTTGCTGCTAGACCCTGTGTTATTTTAGATGAATGTACCATTTTATCAGAGCTACTGACACTTTCTTCCAGTAAGGTCATCTGTAATGAGTGGGCACAAAGTTTCTTTATGAGCAGTTCGTGACATAGGAGTCTCCCTCATCAGAATCTGTTGCTCCTAACATCTGAAAATGGTGCAAATCCCAAACCTTCATAGTCCTGTTTCTAGAGTGACTTGACACCCAAACAGATTTCACTGCACCTCCACATTATCTCCCCTGCTCTGCTCTTCTCTTTCCTCATAGGAACTGCAGCTACTCAGTGTAAGACAAATCCCCCACACTGTCTCTTTCATCAGAAGCTGTCATCTGGAAGACACTCCCCCCAGAAGTCTGCATCTACCTGAGTAAAACTGAATAGCACAAGTCTAAATTATATTAGCCTTGCTTATGTGGCACTGCTGTGTGGATGACATTCAACAAACACATCATGTGAAGTTTGCCGAGGGATGAGCAGAGAAGCTGTGGCTTTATGTATTGATTCACCAGCCAGATGTGCTTCCTTCTCACCACTGAACACCCCACTGTGCCCTGTGTGCAGATTGGCCATGGGTCAGAGTTTGCAGGGATCTCCTTGACTACCTACATGCTGGGTACTGTACTCACCCACTTGTTCCTTAACACTTTACCTTTCAAGCAATTAAGTCCCTTCTCACCTTTACATATTCAGAAAATGAAAAAGTCATGGTATGTTTTGGAGAAAGGACAATAACGTGAGTCACAACAAACTGTGAAAACCATGAAACAGCACTGGAAAAACAGAATTTGAAAGAAGTGATCTAATCATACCTCAGCCCTAAAAGCAATGACCATGAATTTCAAATATTTAAAGGTTTATCCAGGAACCATGAGCACACAAGGTGAAATACGTACATTTAGTGGGCATTTTGACTAAAAACCTCACCTTGCAAGTAGCTGGCACAACACAGTGCATTCATTTATTTTTACAAGTAGTTTCCATGAAAAGAGAATGGAAAGCAATATGAATGGAAGGCTGTGAGACCTGGGACTGGTTGCACAATAAAGGCTAAGCCATGAAGTGAAACCCTGGGCGCTGTTGCATCTTGAAATACCATAAAACCAAAACAACTTCTATCTGGAGTAAATGTGATTGGTATTTTCCTAAAATACATGGTGATTTGTTTTAAACAGTGATTGCTATCAATGTTGTTGGAATTGTACTTATTTTCTTTAGAGGACTCACTTAAATAACTATTAGCATCTACTGTTTGAACTTATTTGCATTCCAATAACATCCACCACATTATTGGCATTGTCCACCTACACAAGAGAAAAATTGCCCTTTTTAAAAGAGTTTACAATCTGAGAGTAGTTGAATCTTGCAACATTGAAAAGAATATTTGAGTTCAGAAATAATACACATCACTATGGTTATCAGATCAGCAGGTAAATTAGGATGCAATAAATCTTGGAAGGCCAGAAATTACTGACTCAAGATAAAGGCTCAGGATACATCAACCAGTAAATTCTAGAAAGGAAGCACAGATCTTTGTTCTATTAAGACACTGAAACCTTTATAAATACAGCTGGGTTTTCAGCAATGCTGAAAAAAAGTAGAGAATAAGTTTCAAAGGGAACTGCCCCTGTAAATTCCTCTGTCTAATTTGAAAATCCCAGCCAACAGCAGCAATTTTGTTTGGTTTAAAACATGGTATCACCACGGGAAACAAACGCATTCACTTTTCATTCCAGGCAAGAATGAAGTGTGGGTGAGGGAGCAAACGTGGTGGTAATGTATATGTCTGCAGGTGATTTATGGGCATAAGCTGTGCTAATAAAGAACGTGAAATTCAGAATGACACTGACAGCAGTGAAGGCAAACTGGATCCTGGAATGATGTCAGTGATTGTGCAGCTTACAAGAAAACAATCAGAAGTGAGGGTCAACTTTCATCCTCTCTGGAGGTGAGTAGGCAAATCTGTAAAAACCTTACCATCCATTTCTTTTTATTGATGGGATTTCTGGGTTTTATTTGCTGTTCTTTGCAGTTTTTCAAACCCATAATCTTTGCCTGCACATTGGTAACACATAAATATGCTACTTACTCCCTCATGCGTTTCAGCTTGGTCTCAGCCATCGTACTGTTGAGAGCTCTGAATCCCTGGGGCACCCCTGGAGACACTCCGGTGACAGTCCTCGAGTCTGCAGATCAATGCACAGACACACAACCTTATTCACCTTCATCCCCTGAGCTCTATTGCAGAATCAAGGGCAGTCAGAAGGAGGAAGACTATTCCTGTTTCTCACAAGCCAGTGCAACATTAATTAAAGATGAATTAGATTATTAAATGCAAATTAAGGACAGCTCCTTTCTGAGGGACAAGTAGGTTTATAGCTTAAAGACACCAGAACTGTAAAAGCAATTTTCCTTCTGTGTGATATACAAGGAATTACAACAAAAAGGACAATCACTTGAGGAAGTGCTGGGACAGATCAACATCCAACAAAATTAAATTTGTTTAGACAACATGCATTTTCTTCCATTGCTTTTGTACTTATTTTTAAGAGCAAGAACGTTCTTCCTAACAGGCAAGTCTCTCCTTTAGCTTGATCATTACTGTAAACCAGAAGTATTTAACTTACAACATCACCTCTCCTTCAGATAAAGGTACTCTTTTTATGTATGAATATATATATATAAACATACCTGTATATGTAAATACATATGCATGTGTGAGAAATATACATATGCATAAACACACATGCCCACTCTTCCTGTTTGCAGGCCTTGTGAGCTGTTGCAATATTTCAGGACCTAGGGCTCACATACCACTGAGGTACTCACCCACAGGAACATAGAAGTGCTGAATCACAGAGGACTGTCAGGGTTATCAGCTCAAATATGCTGCAATTTCATGTAGTCATTCCATCATACTAGTCTGTGGTTTTCCTAAGAAATTTATGTACTTTTTGCCCTGACTGCTCCCATTGAAAGACAATTTCAAAGTCTCACCGGCAGCTGGTGGCTAAAATCTCCCCTCTTATTTCCTGACAAAACTTCTTTATCGAGCAGTTCATGCTCATTTTCCTCCTGTGCCAGTCATTTTCTTTGGCTTACACAATTCTTTCTTTCCCTTTTGCATACTCCTTTCATTTCTTTATAAATGGAAAAAGAGATCTTATTTCACCTTTAAATTTGTTAAGCTAAACAAAGCAGCTTTTTTAGCTTCTTCTTGCAAATTGTTTGGCATTAGGATTTCACTTCCCAAAAGAGGAGATGCATCAGGGTGGGACTATATCCTGGGTAAATGTGTGGGCTGTGGCACACAGGACTCAAGTTCTGAACAGGCGTGGGAGGGCTCTGCACAGGATAGGAACAAGCCAAAAGTCAAACATGTTAACACAGTACCTTGTCTAAATGAACACACACTCCTCTCCTAGCAGGGGTTTTTAACTTGGACTCAGCTGGGGTTTGTCTTAGTTTGGATTGCATTAGCAGAGATCACATGCAGCCAGAGGGAGCTTGCAGCTACTCTCCCTCTATGAGCTGGTATAGACACCCCCAGAGAACACCAAATGCTCTGGAATGTCCAATCATGGCTCTCCCAAGGGTTAAGCTCCTATGTCTTACATGATTCTAGACCTTGATCACATACATTTGAAAACTGAGATTAAAACTTTCCATTGTGAGTGATCCTGCTGAATCACTCACGATGAGTGTCTGCTGGATTCAGAAGCTCGGAAGCACAGAAGAAATGGATTCCTGATTCTGTTAGCTGGATGGACAAACAATTGCACATTTAAAAACATTTTCCTAACTTATCTTTACACCTAATGGCTAGGAGTTATCTGGTACCTAAGTATTACAACTCAGGTATAGTTAATGCAGTTTGAAAGATGAAAAATGGCAAGCTCTTACTGGCAACCAATTATTTCATCCATTGATGCAAAAAACATTTCCTGATCACTTCCTGTAACAGTACACATGTATATCCATATATTTTTACATGGACTCTGTAAGCATTCAACTCCTTTAGTGGCATTTGAAAATTCAGCTATCCTCAGGATAGCCCTGAGGAAATTCCAGGTGCTGTGCAAAGCAACGTTCATGACTTACTGCGTTGCACGCTCCTCTCTCAGCTGGCACAGTATTAGGGTCCAGATGAAGGGCTTTGGTGCTTTGAAACCAATAAAAAATTGATGCCCTGAGCACCAGTGGCCTAAGGAAAATATAAATCCTGCAGTCTCTTAAGAAAGAGTATGTTTAACCATAGGCACCAGATAAATTCTGGCATTGCCATTATTACAGGATATATCATTGTAGGAAGAGCTCAGCATATTCTTTCCGTTTAGTGAATTCAGTACGTTTATTACTACAATATTTCCTTCTCCTCTGACATTTCATTATTGAAGACATCCTTCTTATTTGTTTTGGTTTGTTTTTTTTACCCTGGGATTTCTGGCTAAATAATTCATATTTTGTCTACTTTACACATTGGCAGCTGTCCAAGAAAAACTTCGTCTCTACATGCGAACTCTCTATCTTCCTCTCCATTTAATACTCTTGTCTGGCTACTGCAAGGCAGGACTGAAGATTGTAGAATGCTGCAAAGGTGTGGTTAGTCATTAAAAAAATGAATTCTTAGTGAAGACCACTAGGAGCTTGATACACTGGTGCTACAGCACATCTCAACAAATTTTGCTGGGCTGATTCATAACCATTCCAACTTCTATATCAAGGGTATTTTCTTATAAGCAGCTACTTGATTGATAATATGTTTTGCACCCAGCTTCAGGCAGCTTGTGTACCCACATATGAACACACAACAAGGAGCTATGCTTCTTCAAAAAGTTACGAGATAATTATTTGCATTTTTTATCCAATATATCATTCTTGGTCCCTTAAACAAAATCAAATGAAACAACAAGAGCACTGACTTTTCAAAACCAGGTATTGTGGCTTCCTAAATGTGTTTCAATGTCTCCAAGTGTCTAACCCAGTATTGCAGAGAACAACATAGGACAAAGGGCAAAAGATCTTTGTCCTCTCGAGTGATAGAGCATCAGTTTGAGGTTTTCACTGAGGATCTGTAGGGAAAGGAATTTATTCACAGGTGCATTATCTGGTAAGAGTCTTCACAAACTACATTCCAAAGGCATTCCTATAAACATTTCTGCTAATGACCAAAGAATTGGTGACACACATCTGCTGCAGCTCTTTGTACGCCATGATGTGTTGTGAAGCTGTTATCTCCACTGAATCACAAACTTCTGTCTGTATCTCAGATTTCTTTTCTTTAGCTTTCACTGCTACATATGAGATCCTACAAAATGCCTTTTTGTACAAGATATGAAAGGTTAGAATCAGATGTGTTTTCCTTATCCATAAACAACACAAAGTGACCCAACTCCCCCTAGCCTTCTCTTCCTTTATGCCAAGCAAATTTAGTAAATTGTAAAATGAGTTTTTCAAACTCCCTTTTCTTTTGTGGTTCTTTTCTGGGATCTTCCTAATTTTTCAATTTATCAGCATGGCCTATCTTATTTCAAATGCACTCCACATGGACCTATATTGCCAAGACAAAAGCAACTGTATACCACACTAAAGCTCTGGTATTTGGAGTGACTCTGTGGAACTTCTTGAGGAGAAAACTCAGCTACCTCCGAAGTCCTTTTATAAACACTGAGGTTTATGCTAAACAAATTCCATCTGTTGAAAAACAACGTATATTTATTGCATCCTTTTTATCACAGCCTTTGCTGACATAAAAAAAAAGTTCTGTTTTTTCTTCTTGGTTGTTCTCTAACAATCACTTGAAATAACTCATAATTTTTTTGTAATATTTTAACAATGAAAGATGCTACAAAAATTCTGTTCTGGCCAGATTCCTGTTTCTATTACCCTGTTATTGCCATGAAACCCATACTGTTTTCAGGAGTAACCATTATAATTATGTGGTAGCTCTGTCGCCCAGTAATGTGGTATTGCCACTGCTTGCACCAGGCCACACATCTAGAACTGAGTCTGCAAGGCTTCAGGATTTGTCTGATCTTGTCTTGCCCTAACAGAAATTTTGATTTAATTGCTTAAGCTATAGTAGCAGTTCTTGTAATTACTGCGTAGTGAGTTGTTTGTTTTGTTTGCACTTATTCTCATAACATATAACCTCTATTTTCAGATGGATATATTTCTTTGGAGAAAATCGTATCTAATTACTACCTTAGCTTGGAGAAAGACTATAGGTTTCAGCACAGACTGGTTGGAGATTTAATTCTTTAATATTACAATTTTTAAAAGGCATCTTCTTGTCCTTAATACTGAATGAAAAAGATTACGATAAGGGAGTTTCTAATACTAAGATTGTTTTTAAAAGATCACTGTTTGTCTTTGGCTAATATTCTTGTTTGTTCTCAGCAGCCTTCAAGGCAATTCCTCTCTTTAATTAAAATAACAAAATATCGAAGCACAGAGCAAAATTGTGTCCTTATTTCAACTTCTGCAAACCCATTGCAGACACTGATGCTACAAATACATAAATGAGTGCAGAATTGGGAGACAGGGGGTTCTCTATAAGTGTGAAGAGCAATCGGATGTAAGTGTTCCTTCCTTCACTCCTGAGGGTCTCCCTGACATGGGACCCAGAAAGTGACCAGTGGCTACAAGACTATGGTCGCCACAGCTTTGATTACTTCCTTTCATCCTTCTTCTTCTTTGGCTTTCTCTTCCCATCTCTCCATGCTCACAAGCAGGGGTGAAACAGAGCTCAGCACTGGAAGAATCTCTGGAAGGAGGACTTCCTAGGATTCTCCTGTGTTGTGATTTTAGATGATACTGAGTCAAGTTTATCCCGACTGAATGAATGCAAATGAAGCAACTAAATGAGACTGCAGTTCCCATGGGAGCCTTTGGGAACTCAGCTGGCCTTTCATGCAGCTCACACCCAGGCTGCTGCTGGCACAGTCCCACCCAGTGGCCTCCAAGGACAGTGACTATGGCAGCCACAGTAAATAGCCTTCTTTCGTGTAAGTTTTCTTTTTAGCTTTTAAGTAGACCACAAGAAACCAGGCTTTCAAACTCTAAATTTATAGACGATGTTTTGCCAGAGATTTTAGGATTAAATTACAAGCTTAAATTCTCACTGTTTTCTTTGTACCTATGATGAGATACTGTAACATATATTAAGTATTATCCAAACCTTGATCATAATTTTAGAAAAATTAAATATTTTAACTCATTTTCTCTTACTGTTACCAGGACTAAAAACTATAAAATAGCTTATATATCCTCAAATATTTTCCTCTGGAGAAAAAATGACAGTAGCCAAGTTTTAAAAGTTTTTGTTATAACATTCTACACTTCTGACTATCATGCCTTATGGCTTTATTATTTTCAACAAAAGCACTTAACTGCTTATGCCTTTTCTTTTGATATAATTATACTTCTCTGCAGTGGATTAAAAAAGTAATTTTCAAGGAGATCACATTTTTTGAGTTATTTTGTTGCAAAATGGAAATAGTTGGACTGTGATGCATACAGACTGCTAATAACTGCTGCTATCTAAAGAAGAGAGATCACCTTACCCAATGAGGTGCTATTCAGGACACTCTCCAAATAATTAACCATTGCCTCCATATCACTGTCCTGTGAACAAATGAAATAGGAATAGCATCAGCGTGAGCACAAACTTAAACAGAAACGCTACGTACCAGAGGTACAATCCCACAAACACAGAGGATATCACACCAGTAACTGTCAAGACTAGACTTTAAAGAAGATAACATTGCCCAGGACTTTTTCTATGTTTTTTCTATGTCTCCTAAAACATCAGGCTTTGGAATGATGTTATAACCAGACAGCTATTTGAGTCAGATTCCTTGCAGAACACAAGTGTTTAGAACAACTGTGCATGAAGTTTAAAGGAGGTATATTTACTGTGGAGGGTGGTGTGCAGTGTCTGAAAATACACCACCATTTTATCATCTGTTAGTCCTGGAATATCTAATATTACATTGAAAAAGGCAAGTATAAACTTTTTAATGATGCCAATTTTTTTTATGCTTATGATAGCTGCCCACAGCAAATTAATACTTATCTTTCATGTAATTGCATCTACTTACATGTCTAGTAACAACAACTAATTGAAAAATTTTTAATTAAGAAGAGATTTTAACATTTTTATATTTCAAGTGTTCTGTTACCAAACAGATGGCTTACAGTTTTGCCATGATATCTTTCATATGAAATGCTGTTTGTCTACACAGATGAAATTTCAAGTTCTGGCCATTAAGCAATGATTGCTGTTCAGGAAGTACATCACAATTTTATGAAAGTCAAAGAAAAACTTGGACTCTGACTGTGTAGAAGCTGCTGCCATATCACATTTGACAACATAGCATTTCTTGACTGTTTAAAACTGTCAGCCAAAATCTTGACCTTGCTAAAAAACATGTCAAAAATATGTATTTAAAAAAATATTCAGCATTCTATGGCTTTAAGACTTAAAACTATGGAATAAAAAGAAACAATATTGACCTCCACTTCTACAGTGAACAATCTGCTTTATATTCTGTGATCTTACTAAAAATGCACATTCTAAATTTCTCAAACATAGGAACTGCCAGTACACCTAAACAGGACAGCAATAATTGTTAGCAATGACTGCCAGCTGGTTAGGGACCTTCTGGTGCAAGTGGGAGCTGTTATGGATGAGCACAAACTAACTGTTCTTCATCCCAAGTTGTTTCACGGGCTTATATCTGAAACAGCTCTGGTTTCAAATATAAGCTATATTCAGCGTATATCTGAAACAGGTCAGAGCTCATGGGCTCTGCTACTTTAGCTGAGGTTTGCAAGGTGGGAATCAGCTTCTTGGTTGGCCATTGCAACAGGTAACCCACAAGCTCATAGGTTTGAAGGAGCCTCTTTGCCCTTTTGGAGCAGTCTGTGGGGTCCCGATTGGATCAAGTCAGCACAAGGGTTTCCAGTTCTGCAGACAGGAAATGCCAGAGAATGTACTCATTACATTAATACACACAGCACATATTAATTATTGAATTAAGACAGACTTAGTATTACAGATGGAATTTCTCTGTACTTCTAAAAAACCGAACCTTTAGGACTTCATTAAAAAGTTATTAAATATCTTTCATTCAAAACTAAAAATTTCAATTAATTTTCTGCTAATATTACTTTGTACTTATTTTTATTTTCATTATCACTAACAGTTAACCACAAATCTACCGACCGATAGAAAAAAGTATAGTAAATAACCATATACAACACTATTGCATTGATAAAACTTTTTTTTCTTTTTTAATGGGATAAAGCCAAACCTTTGACTTCTCACAACAGGACATCATATTTACTCCAACTATAACAACAAAGATGCTTTTTTCTCCTTACACTGTACGACAAAAGATACATTTTCGCCTCTTTCACCACTCCTGTTTTTTCCCCACTTGGGTTTAGCACTGGAAGAGGATTTAGCTGTTTCATTTAACATATTTCTATAATCTTTCTCTTTTTTTTTGCAGAGAAAGCAAAGCCCTACAGAATGGACAAGGGACTCTGACAGACGCCCAGAACAGAGGCACTCCCTTGCACAAGGGCCACTGTGGATGAATGCTTGCGCATTTCAGATTCAGAACAAACAACCCCATTTCTAACAGCCACAAGCCAAGCTGAGGCATGTGTTAGAAATCCAGGGGAGAATCTTTGGGGTCACAGCACACACACCACTCAGAGCTCCTGGAGCTATGATAATTTATGCCAGCTGACTGTCTGGCTTGACAATCTCAGAAGCAACTTGGAATTTGAAAATAGGAACCAACTACATCACAGTAGTAGACTTTGTCGTAATGAAGAGGGTGAATTTGTTATTACGGTCGCTGAGAAAAACCACTAAGAGCATGGTGATGACCTGCAGTAAAGAGCATCCAGAAGCATCTCAGCTGAATCAAAGCCAATGGAAGCTTCATTACACTCTAACTTTTCAAGATGAAACCTCTGTTAAGCATCACATATTAAAATGTTTTTAAAAACAATTTGTCATTCTCTTTCATGATTTCCCCCTAATAAGAAACTGGTTCTCCTAGAAAAAAAACATGTGGAGAAGAGCCACTGGCTTGAAGAGGTGGAGGTCTGGAAAAGCAATTGGCAAATTGCTGCTTGAAATCTGTCAATGTGCATTTCTGCTCCGAAAGAAAGGAACAAAGGACACTAAACTCCAGTGCTGAACAATGTAGCTCAAATCAGATAGGCTGTACTGAAAGGTATCAACATGAGAAAAAAAGGTGTCTCAACTCCCATCCTAAACCTTTAAAATTACAGTGATTCAGTGCCTAACTCTAGCTTCCTAAATGGTCTTACATCCCACGAGGCCACTACTTCTCAGACTGTCTTGACATCTGTGGGAGCCTAATATAGCTTGAATAAACACCTCATATCCCTTTCTACACTTGCACCTTAATATGTTGTTCAGTTAGATGACTTTTCTGACCCCATGCTACTGCATGAACATTGGAATTTTTTTTAATCCTTGTTTGAAATAATGGGGTCACCAGAGAGCACCATCAGATGCAGCACTTCTGCACTCTCTGCACAAAAGTAACTAGTAAAGCAATCTTGGAATTGGAAATTTGAGAGATTCGCAGAAATTAGCTTGCAAGTCCTTACTGTGTTGCAGTGGAATGATTTCTTTTTAGCACGCACCTTCAAGAGTTTGTTTTAAGGTGTCTTTGAAGAAAGGGTTTAAGAGTATGAATCCCATCACAGAAATTGAAGTAGGAGTTTTGGTATTAAGTAAATGACTGCAGAAGCAAATGTTTGCTATTCTGGTAGGATTTGAAGCTTATTATTAATACTGAGCATGATCCCACCTACCTCTGAGTGGGATTCGTCTCACATAACTGTTGACATCCAGAAGAAAGATGTCGTGTGCATGTTAATAACTGTAGATTCCTTTATAATCACCAAAGAGGGACCTCCCTGAATATTCCATCCAACCTGCATTAGATGTTTACTCCCTAAAAGCACTTGTTTACTTCCCCTCACAGTACTGCCTGTTTGTCGAGTTCAGACATTGGCATTCAGATTCACATAGCTATGTTCGGTCTGCTTTGACCTCGGACTTACTGCAGAATTTTTCACTTGAGAAAGCAAAAACTGCCTGTTTTCGCTTCCCAAGAAATAGAAAAGGTAATTGTGTCAATACCCAGAAACACACTTATTGAATACCTTAAGGTGCTGGAGTCAAAGTGAGAAAAGCACAGATAATTAGCTTCTTTGACAGAGGAAGTCCCAAAAGGCAAACCATCACGGAGGTGCATTCCAGTCAGTCTGTGCAGGCCAGCTCACAGAGGGTCAGTGCTCTGTGTGCTGGTAAAGCACAGCCTCAGGGCCACGGGGACTGGACAGAGACAACGAGGTGCCAGTGGGATGGCTCTTCCAGCCCACCATGCTGGTTCTTGTCATCACGGAATTTTTAGTCACTGCAACATGAGGGACTGTGGCTGCTCACATCCGAATGCCAACACCTAATTTATTCTGCCTTACTGAGAAATCTATTTTTATCTTCTGCCCTTCATAAATTCTAAGCAGCAGTCTGCCTGTTCAAAAACACTACTGATTGACACTTAACGATACCATCAATGAAAGTTGAATGAAAATTTCAAAAGGCATTCTAAAAAAGAAAAATTGTCTCAGAGTCTGATGAAAATGAGCAGTAATTTTGTTTTCAAGAGTATCTTGTGGCAGACTTTCTGGGCAATGGTTTCTTTCATGTCTATGTGTTGTGGGTAAGCATAAACCCAGCAGACTGAAAAAAACCTATTGTCTAAAATACTCCACTGTTTTACAATTGACTAATAATTTCTTTAGACCACTACTGGACAAACTGCTCCTGAATTTTAAGGCATCCCGAGTTTAATTTGAAAGCAAAGAGGACATTTCTAGATTGAATGAAGCTATTTCTGAGTAACTTCAAGTTTTACTTGTGGGACAATTTCAGGACCCCCTGCTACTGTGGTAGAAGTAGAGTTCTGATTTCTCATGCTTTATTTTTGCCTTAAAAACTACATCTCAAAGAAGCTATTAGTTCAAATTTTTCAAAACCCACAAGTTATTTATAATTTAGTGAAGAGTATTAGTCTACTTAGCCAGTTCCCTGAAATACAGAAGATATCACACCGTGTTCTGCAAACTTCTCACATGATCACAGAATAAAGTAAATGTTCCTAGGCAGAACCAGATTGAGGCACTGTAGGCCGTGCTTGAAACGGGTGACCCACGGGAGAAATTAATAGATCCTGAACGTCTTAGGAAGATCCATTTTCAGAACTGCCTCAGGCACTTAAATTTATTGATTTCACTGAGACTTGATCACTGGAGACAAGATTCATCTCAGCTCATTCTGATCAGATCTAAATTAGGTGCCTTTTCCAATAATCTTCAACCTTCACAGTGCAATCCCTGACTTTCTTGTGGCAGCCTCAACTGATAAAGCCACTTTTAAGCCTTTCAACAATAAGTTTTCACTGACACATTCTGTGATTTGGGAAAGTCTGCAGATTTGCTGATCAGGTCTTGCAGCTATTTAGGCTCATAGTTCACCACACTGTCCTAGAAAATATGTCTAATACAGGCAGGAACTAGAGATGTCCATCTTTGCCTGGGAATTAGAGCTGGAACTTAGATCTTATGCTTGAAGGATACCTTCAGCTTTAATTTAATTTAATTCATAGCTAGCATTTGAGAGGATCCCATTCTGAGGGTTTTAGAGTCACAAGATGTTTTCTGACAATTATCTACCTTAAGGCATTCATGGGAGTGTAATCCTGAAGGAATGCAAAAACCTTTCTCATCAATACCTTTCAATACACGTAAAATTAATTCATGCTATTGATATATACACACACTCCTAACAAAAAGAAAAAAAACTCAGCAATGTCAGTGGGACAAATTCTGGGAAGGAACTCAGTTTTCTCATGGAAAATGAGCATCAAGTGTATACTGTATTCCCAAAGGTCACATATACCTGGTGATTTGTCTTAGAGACCATCCATGAAAATTCTGCATCTTCCTCCTCTTCACTGTCTTCTGAACAGGATTCAAACTCATCTTTATAATATTCTTCTGCAGTTTCTGGGTCTTCAGGGATCTCTAAAGGCAATTATGAGGTTATAGCATATATAGAGAAAAAAAATGTATGATCTGAAACAGATATAAATGAACTGTATAGCACCGATGTTATGTCAATAGCAATGAATTCCGTAATTGAAAGCAAAGGATAGGTTCTCAGATTAAAATGTTTGTCTTTGATGATATGATAAGCAGTGTCAAAGCTGTCTCTGGCAAAGGCCAAATCCTCCTCATATGTGAATTAATGAACTTAAAGGATCTATATTGATATTGCACTGAAATCTCTAAACTGTACAATAAATCAGGCTGGAAGTGACTTTATGGGATCATTTCATCAAAGCAGGGCCAGTATTTAATTGAATCCAGCTTTTGTGAGCTGAAATTATAACTGAGTTTTGTTTTCTCTAACACACATAACCTGAGGTGAATACAACTGCTAACCTAAAATGGAAAATAATATATGTCAGGTACGTTTTTAAAAGATACCAGAAAATAAATCTATATATTTTTCCAAGCTTTCTTGAAGCAAAGCTATAATAAAATAAAAGAAACTAGTATAAAGTCAAGCTATGCATACTTTGATGTCTTGCTCTCTCAATTTATTGCTATCACAAGTTTTAGTAACAGCAGTGAGTGCAATATCAATATAGCCAATGAGTCCATGAAGTACAATAATTGGTATTAAAACTCAATATATTCATCACAGCTTGAAAGACACTCCAGCCACTCTGCACTGGGTGAAATCCCAGATTTAGCATCCCAGATTCTGTACGAAAGAATTAGTGAAACAACTTGAAGTCTGACTGCATCTCCTTCAGGGAAATACTAGTACAAGAAATGTTAGTTGAAGACAAAAAATATTTAAGGTTCAGCTGTCATAAATCACCGTTGTCATAACTTTAGATAACGCTAATTCCACTCTCCTCAATTAAGTCTGCCCCTTTAGAGAAATATGAACTATCTTAAATTTTACTGCATTGAAAGAAATTAAATTCAAACAATATGACATTAAAATTATTAATAGATTTTTTTAATAGTTTCACATGGATGCAAACAGGGGAACACAATTAAAATCCATTAAAAGACATTTGAGTTTGGGCAGGAGCAATAATTCTAATCTTTAAGTTGAAAGAAAGAGAACTCAGGAAAAAAGTGAAGCATTAGGTGGTTAAGCTCTCCTGTTGAGGTATAAGCTTTACTATCTACTGTCTCCAAAGTAATTTCGAAAATACTTCCTTTCTTTATAAACCTGATTTAGTTCCAAAATGCTGACACGTTTTCACTCAGGTTTCTGTTTTAAGATATTTATGGGAGCTGCATGAAAGCCCCATGCTCCACTGTCACAGTTTCTAATCCTAATCCTTCCTATTTTTCACCTTTCTTAGTTTGAAAAAACAAACAAACAAGCAAACAAACAACTAATCAATACATGAGATTCCAGAAGAAGAACACCCCCAACCCAAAAATATTTTCTCACAAAAGAAAGCATTCATTTTTGTTGAGTTATACAAAGTGCCATTTGACAGAAAAGTCTAACACTTCATTAAAAAAAAATCTTAAATATTATCCTTTCTACGAGGAAAGAACATACAAAATTAAGATCCATCTCCTTTTCCATGTGAGGCAAACATCAATTTTTCTTTCTTGCAGAGAGGCTGTCATCCCAATGATTAGGATAATTTTATTAGGTTCATGTGCATTCTGTCTCTGTGCATTCAGATACATACACAACAGCCCATTTATTATGCTGTAATACAAACATCAGACTATGCTGGTGTTTTCTGAGTCATCTCCTCCCACACTCCGCATTTGTTTACTGCTGTACTAAAAAATGCAAGCCTCCCCTTTCCAACCAAACAAGGTATCAAAATCAGTCTTTTTACTCATAATTCTAACTTTAAAATGTCTGCTCCGGCTACTGTAAGCCCTATGCTTTGTGAGCAGCCCATGACCATACAAAACTGGTGATGCTCTATGCAGAGAGGCTGGCAGTGGCTGTATCCTACTTCCATGCCAGCTTTTGCATCCTTGTTGGAATTATTCACCTCATCATTTGTGAAATTGGTTTGACAGCTGTTCATAGACAGCCAGTTAATCTGAGCTTAGTAAAATAATTTGAAATGCTAGTTCAGATGCTAGAGGTGTTCCAGGGTATACACGTTTACTGGCCCCAATTCAGAGACTATTCCAAGTGGCATTTCTGAAAGAAGACAGCGTTTCCAGTGCATGGGAATTTGGGATTTACCTCACACAAGATCTTAAAATGTTTTGGTTTTATGACTAGCATCTTTAAAGAAGGAGTCTTCAAAGCATCTAAACATTTATTTAAACTGTTTCCATATAAGAATTCTTTGAGTCCGACCAAAGTAGACTCAGCTCCCAGTCCTCCATGTATTACAGATGCACAAGACATCTCTGGTTCTCTCCAGAACTATGTGAGTACAGAACAGCTTATTGAGCTGAGACCCAGGATTAGACAAATTTCAAAAACAGATAAGGTGCATTTGGCACAGCAGATACCAAAAATCAACATGGCAAGCTGTACCTGTGCTGGCCTGGTAAAGTCCAAGTGCCAATAGCTTGAGCAAGTTGGTATTTTCAGCTCAGGGCAGGCACTGTCAGGGGAGTTCAGGTCTCATAAGCTTCCATTTCCATGTCGGCAGCCCGTCCTCTAGGGTATTTGCTACTTGAGTTTTCCCATGATTCCATGTGGTTTCATATACACCTCCAATTTCCACAAACCAGGTGACAAAAGGCAGGTTACTGCCCCCATTCCCAAACATCGCTGGTGAAGCTGCACATTCAGTAATGCAGCACAGAAGAAAATTCTTTGGTTTGTGCTTTCAGAGAAATATTTTTAATAAAAATGTTGGTCTTTGGGCTAGGCTGTTTGACCTCTGTTTGACCTCCAGTAACAGGACCTTGACCCTGTCCTTTGTTCTAACAAATGAAAGAGATACTAAGCCTATTTGTGCCTGGGAGATACTTGGGTAAAGAAGTGGTACTAGTGAGGGCAATGCCAAGTCTATCGTGTTGAAAGAGGAAACAAAAGTGCTGCTGCAGAACCCAGGGGACCCTGCCTCTGTCTTGACAGCTGGACTGGCATCCAGCTGAACATCTCTGATACAGCATACTTATATTCTCCATAGGGAGCACAAGGAAAGGTCTCTACAGTTGCTTCTGCCCCCTCACACCCCTGTCAGCTGGTCTCTGAAAGCACATTGTGCTTTATCCAGCTGTGAGTGTTGCACCAAGGCCAGTCACAATACTTTTTATTTGCTTACAAAACACTGAATTCAGAACAAACTCAGCTGTTGCTTTGGTATTACTAAATGGCTCAGGTGTAGCATTGAGACACTTGATACTTGTTATTAGATATTCAAAAGAAAACAAGCTTTGAATAAAAACATTCCTCTTTAGATCTCTTTCTATATAGTAACATGATGCTAATAGTGGAATGAAGGGTAAAAACCCATTATCTAACAAAAATCATAAAAGCGCAGTTATTTCCCAAGAAGACAAGCTAAACAGAAAACAGAGGAATGTGATACTTGCAATATTTTGCTTAAATCCACCAAGAGCTTGTTTCAGGTAGCATGGTAACTCAGCAACAACAATTTTCTCCAAAGAGATGAAAATACTTTGATAAATATCTTTAATTTTCTTGTGCCTCAAAATCATACTTGTCATTGTTGCATTGATGTAGTATTCCCACATTCCAGAGCATGCGGAAGACAATAAGTAAGGCCACTTTTATTTAAAAAAAAAAAAAAAGAAAAAGGAGTACAAGAAAAAAAGAACACAGAAAAGTGTAACATATGTAAATTTTCACCATTTACATTCAGAGTAACAGAGTCACACTTGACTCTTAAGGACTATTGTACTTTTTTGATCCAAAGGTTTCGTTACATCTCTGGAAAAAGGCAGATTTTCTCAGCAGCCACATTGCCATCTTAAGGAAAAAATTGCCACAGTTTCATGTAGTTACACTCCTCGGTCTGCACATAACCACACACAGGAAAGTGGGGAGCAAATCACTCCACTGCTCTGACACACTGCCAGGAGACATAATGGATTCCTAACATGGTGACGTGAACCAGGACACCAGAAAGTGACGCTGCCACATCTCTGCTACCACAGACTGACACAGAGAGCTCAACAAACTGAGAGAGAGGGCCGGGACTAGGACATTTGTACTGCCCCCCTTCCAAGGCTTTGTACAGGAGCCATGCTGGGCACTGAGGCAAGAGCAGGGAAAATCATTCCTCCGCCTTCTCCTTCTGTGCTGCACTGGGCTGCAAGACAGCCCACAGGCAGGACCTCATCAATAACACAAAGGTGGCCCTGATCCTTTCCTTTCTGTGGAAAAGCATCGGCAAATACCAGTTTGATCCCATACGGGCAGGTGTTACCTACTGGAGCAAATGTCCCAGTGGCACCCAGGCGGGGCACAGCACTGGAGCACCTGGGTGCAAGAAGGGGCTGTGAGAGCAGGATCCCTTCAGCCCTGAGAAGGGAAGGTAAAGGGGAAACCTTACTGCTGTCTATGACTATCTGATCAGAGGACAAAAGGAAGATGGAACCAGTCTCCTCGTAGAGGTGAATGGTGGTAGGACAAGAGACAACAAACATCATCTGGAACATCATAAATCCTAATTTGACATGATGAAAAAAAAAAGAGTGTGATCAAATACCGAAACAGGGCTTAAAGAAGCTGCAGGAGCTCAATCAACCCTTGGAGGTGTTCAAAACTTGATCAGACACCCCTGAATAACCTGATCTGAAAAGAATGTCTTTGAGTGGGGGATTGGACTAGACTGCCAGAGGTTCCTTCCGCCCTAAATTATTTTATAATGCTGTGGTTATGTGATTCCTCACAAACAGTTTAGAATCACCCCAGATCTATTTACGTGTGTGCACATATTTAACATACACACTAAACAAGCTAAGCAGAAACTTAGGAGCTGGCAAAAGGAGCTGGTGCACAAGGCTGGGCAGCTCTCTTCAGAACTGCGCATCAGTTATCACAGAGGGATGAAACAAAGGGATTTCTGCCTTCAAGGCAGAAAACATAAAGAGCTGAAGCATTCTCAGTAGGAGAGAAGTTTGAAACACAGAGATATGTTTCCCTGAGCTACATCATCCTGAATGAGAGATTCTACCACAAAGGAGATAAAGGGCTCTGTGCCCCTCTGCAGCTCAGGAGAATACTCACATGATTAGAAAAAATAAAATAACTCCTTTATTATAATCTAAGCCCACTCAGATTGGTTTGGGGGTTTGAGTTGGCTTTTTTTTTTTCTCTGTGCAAGACAAAGCCCTTCAACTTTAAAAGTTTCAGTGAAAGAGAATCACCATCCTTTAGTCAGGTATAGACGATATATACATTTTCAAGCTCTGAAGATTCATTGCTCAGAAAATCAGTGGAATCTTTTGTCCATCTCTTCTAAACTAGGCTGAAATAGACTCTCAGAACATACATTTAAGAAATCAACTAGGGGATGTACTGGACTTTTGTGCCCATGAAAGTTCTGTACAATCCTTCTGGATAAGCACAAAAGGACTATGTGCAGCTTAGACATAAAGTAAAATGAGTTCTTCTAAATGAGAACTGGAAATATAACGAAATTTAAATGTTAATACTTTATAATTCTCCTCTTTTCATTTAAAAAAAAAAGAAAAAAGCTTCAATTAATTTGTGGGTGTCACTGAGTGAAAAATTATATATTGTGAAATGGCTAGAAAAAGAGATACAGAGGATGTAAATCAGAGTGGCCTTATGGGAATCACCTACTGCTTGATGTTAGAAAGAAAGTAGCAAGTTTCAAAGTGTTTTTTCCAAGGAAAAATTACCTTTTTTTAACCAAAATGAAATTTCCAAGAGAAATGTTTTATTTGAAGGACACAGGGGTTTTTTCCCCTAAACCTTCCACCTCCTGGTATTTTATCGATAAGTACAGAGACAAAGCATGAGAGGAAAAAAGAAGTTCTTAAAAGGTGTGGTTAACAAAACTGAACATCAAGAGGGAACACTTTAACCACATTTTTCCCTAGTTTTCTGAATAATTTGTTGGTTTTCCTTCTGATTTCCTAGTTGTCACGTATACAGAAATGGGAGCTCTGGTAGGCAGTGATGATGAAGATGAAGCCATGCTGCTTTTCAAATATGGTTTAAAATTCAGCAAATCTAAAAATCTTCCAAATATTCAGAAATCTTTTTAGTAATGATGGGTGAATGAAGAGAAAGAACAACATAGTGATGTAGGCAATAACAGGCTCTTAGTGAGTTTTGGAAGCCATCCCCTTTACGTATAAAGAGTCCTTATTATTGTAAAAGTTGCTCCACTATTTGCACTGCTTCCAGCAGGAACAGACCAAGAGGTGCAAATTGAAGGAAAAGTGACCTTATGGCATCAACTTAAAACTACTTTACTCCCCGAGTTATTTTAAACTTTTTTTATCAGGCAAAGTATACTTTCCAATAAAAACTCTGATTTCCTCCTGATTCCGGCAGATACCGACCTTCTGACACTTTCCCTTTCAGTATGAGAACAGTGTTGGGAAGGTAAAAGTCCACGTGTTAACAAAAAATCTGCCCCTTAAGAGACTCACTTCCTTCTCCCTGAGATTTGGTTCAAGAAAGCCATTTTTAAGACAAATTGGGGTCATTTTCACAACTAGAAGTTACAGAAAGAGACGAAAACAAAAGGGAATGGCTCATATCCAAACGTGGTGTAAGCAGTTGAGCACACAAGAGTCTGGATATAGCAAAGATGCAAAACGCATTTAATTTGGATATGAGCAATAATATAAGTTCTATGTTGAACAAGTAAGAAAAACAAGAAAATTATTGCAACCAAGCAAAAAGATATTGAGCCCTTAAACACTTAGATGAAATGAACTTGTGAAAGCACATATTTAAATGATCACAGGGGCACACTTTGTTCTGTGAAGCAGAAAATATAGCAGGAGAATTCAGCCAATACCTTCATTGCTGTCATCTTCTCATTCCGTCCACCTAGCTGTCTGACAGTCACATGCACTGATAGAATCTGCAAACTAAGTCAGCATTTACAGCTTCTTTCTGAGCAAATTCTTCCTCACTTGGAATTGCCTCCAGCTTCTTGCATCACCATATAACTTGCCTCAGCTCCCCAGAAATGCTCTCTAGTTTGATAAGGAAGCCATAATACTGCAGCTGGGGCCGGATTGGGAGTCCTTATAAAATGTTCTTCAACACCATCCTGTTCACTGATTCTTTGTTTGCAAGCAAAAGCGTGGTACATCTTTCTTTACATCAGTTTAACCTTGCATCTAACGTGCAGCTTAAAGCTATGTTGTTCTACACATAGGACAACTTGGAATAAAAACTAGCATCTTTCTAAGGAAGATTTAAAACACTAATATTATCTGAAAGTATCTGCTATAGAATCCAGCACGCAGTATTTTTTTGCCTTACACAATCAGTGTACATTTTGACTTATACTTATCTCAGTGCATTTGCTTCTAATTGCTAAATTCACAGTGTGTTTCATAAATGTTTTTTAACATAATTCTTTGGAAGGAGTGAAGGGAATTCCTGTGCCATTTTTAAAGAGATTTGGCCAGAATCATTTAAACTGCAGTCATTGACCAAGGTGAATTTTGAGGTAGGCTCTCTTTGTCAATGGCAAACTAAACCAATATGAAAACTAGATTAGGAAAAAAGTAGGAGCTATACAGTAACCTAATTTGCTCTCCCCGTGCTTTGAAAGTGTTTGGGGTTTTTTACATGACTGCTGGGTAAAGACTTCATTCTGCAAGCTTCCCTCTGTGAATCTGCAAGAGTGAGATTTCTTGTAAGAAGTAAGCTATGAATTTTTGTGAATCTATGAAAAGATTTTAGTAGCTAGGCATGTTGAAGAGTAGATAGATTTGGAAAAGGTTTCCTGAGGAGGTTATGGCTAGAGTTCAACTCCTGCTCTCCAAAAGCAATACTTCTAGGAAAGAACTCCTTAAACAAGAACAATAGTGCTTTAATCAATGATTTAAAAAAAAAAAAGGTATTGATTAATTTTCCAGTTTCTGGCTAAAACTTGCAAACTTCATTAAACCTTGCTTTTGCTTGAATAAATCAGATTTAGTATTCCTTTAGTTGAATCTGGGACAAGTTGGGCTCAGTGTGAAACCGAGCAAAGCAAACAAGAGACAGATGAGGAGGTTAGAGGAGCACGCTACGCCCTCAGATCCTGTGAGAGTCTCAGGAGTTTGTCACCCTGTGTTCCAAGGACAAGTGTAGGACTGGTAACTGCAAATGCCAGAACTAAACAAGTGAGTTTCTCTCCACAAGCATCCCACGCTATCACTGCAGCAAGTCTGGGAATATGCCTTATGATCCTGGAAGTAGGGTAACCACATGAAAGAGGAGACCAATGGGTAACCACAGCAGAACTCACAGCAGTGCTGTCTTCTTAATTGAGACAAAATTTCCTGGTTACAAAGGATAATTTAACAAGAATAATGCAGAAAGGTGCTTAATAATGCCACTTATTATAAGTACTATTCTGCTTTATTCTGACTTGCCAGACTGAAAAACAGAACAAGACTTGATTTTTCTTAAAGCCTTTGAGCAGTGTGATCACTTGTATGGTCGTCTTTTGGAGTGTCACTCAGTTACCCATCGGTATGAAAAACTACCATTTTACAGGCACCAAAACAAAGGTGTGTGTGCACAGATGCTTAAAGATGTGCTCAGAAATATCACAGGTTTTTAACCTTCCAAGATTTACAAAACTACCTTGAAAATCTTTCAACAAAGCTTCTAAAAACAATGGGCTACAAAAAAAGCACAATATTTTATAATGAGTGAACATTTCCTATTTGAGGGCCAAGTGAACTTTGCCCACTTGAAAGTCAAAGCAATATGTCTGTAACTTAAAATTAGCCATGGAGACATAGGAATAATGTACACAATTACTGTAACATACTTTGCTATTTTGAAACTGTAATGAAATCAGGGGTTTGCCAGGGGTAATGTATTGCAAGATATTAAGCTAAGGAATTTAACAAGTTATAATCTTTGCAGTATCAAGAAATAAAAAGCACTATAATACAGATCAGAGAGATAATATGTCCCTTTATTCATATGACTTTAATTTGTTACGTTATTTTTCTGTACAAAGAGTTTAAATACCACAAGTATTTAACTGAAGCTATTCTCCTCTTTTAACTTGACCCCTTCCCACACACAAATATGTCTATTAACTGCAGTAGCAGTTTATGCAGAGCTGGGACTCTTATAAAAATAGACGTGAACACAAGGGAAGCCCCAGCTGGCAAACCAAAAATGCAGGATATAATATTTTATCAGTGCCCCTTATGTCCAGTGTTGTTTTGCTTTGGGTTTCTTTCATTCCAGGCAATGAAGTAGTACAATAAGGACAAGCCCTTAAAAATATAGATTCTTATATAATTTCTTGAATACCTTTAAAAAAAATAAATCCTCTCCAGCCTTGTTTACCATGTCTCATCAGCTGTGAAATTGATATGAATATAAAGTGTCACTTTTAGCCACTAATGCCAGTGCATGGCTTTAAGTTCTCATGCCTGTTAGAGTGTGGCTTGTTGAATTTAACACTCCTTATGGCTTCTGTAAAAGGTCTGAGCTTTTGGTAGCAAAGATAGCTTTGTACCCAGTATCTTTCAACTGTAAACACCGATCCAAACCAGAAGGATCAAAAATGATGGTAAGGAAATGGTAGTTTTTGTTGCATCTGTAATTGCACTGAACTATGTAGAAGCACTTTTAGATACAGCTTATGATTTTGTAGCCAATTTCAAGGCAAGTTCTACTGTAGAAATTGAATCAGAAACCCTGAACCTTGAGCTATTACTGTTGTATAACAGGATTATGCCTTGCTCTTCATGCTATTTTCATCTGCAAAGATTGAGCTCCTCTACCTAGAGGATTTTCTGTCTAGTAAACGAAGAAATTTCAGATATTCCACACTACTTTCCCACATAGGTGGGTGCAGTGCATGGTCTGATACAGATTTCTCTGTATTCTTTACAGTAAGTCCCCATAAGTAGTGTTTTCTAATTTATTAAATATCTCTGCAAACTTAGGCGAGTCAAAAGGAATCAAGTCATACAAAGAATTGAGAGGAACAATGCTGTAAAATCTGGCTTCATTAGAAGACATTGAAACCAAGGTGAAACTATCCACACTCAAAGAATTAGTGTGATGCTGTGAGAGATCTGCCATTACCTAGCCCAGTGGGTAGTAGCACACACAGAAAAGCTCAGGTGGTCTAGTGGAAAATCTAGGGCAAAGATGACCTTCTGCATCTTAGAATTGTCAATATTCAGTTCTCTGAAAAAGGGGGTATCTGCTCCTCTGGTTATTCTTTTTGAATCAGAAAAGTAAACTACAAGCTCAATCAGGTAAATTAGAAGACAAAGATGAATTTTAATGCTGTATTAGGAAGCAATGCATTACTTTTGTGGTGGTCCCAACAGCTTTTTAGAAGGAGGCCACATCAGTAAACATTAAACATGCAATGAACCTGCCCAGCTGGAACTGCTTTGTTCAAACTGGCGGAGGAAGACACTGACCATATTCATCCATAACAACAAGGCTGGGTTGTAGGTCATGGATGGTCCTACTATCTTGTTGATAATTTTTGCTTATGTTTCATAAAATGAATGATTTTATTCCAGCTGCAGTCATTATCATTAATGGAAATGAGCAGTTAAACACGCAGAGTTCTTTTTCACAGCTTTATTGGTTTTTTTTCTATCAGATGAGCTGACCTCTGGTTGCCAGCACTACAATATTATTTGCCTCACCATTATTTTCACTATTGAAAATTTTCACTATTTCACAAAACCACTATTGGAAGATAAGTACATGCACTGAATATGCAGTAATCTCCAGAAAAGTGTACATTGGCCTATCTGTCCTAGTTCAAATGGAGATAGCTCCTATAAAAAATTGGTCAAGAGACGGTGTGTGGGTGTGTTTGTTATGTTAAGCAATTTATTGCTAGGTGACGTTTCTTTTTGATGATAACAAGAGAAGATGAATAACCAATTTCATAGGTAACCATCAGCAAGAACAGGAAATATAGGTACAAGTTTATTCTGACACATTTTGCATTGCTCATTCCTGTGTCATTGCCATGACTGGCAAAATATGCTTTTTGACATTCAGAAATAATTAATCAATAAAATGAACTGGAGAAAGGAAGCAGAAAAGAAAACATCCAAAGCAAAATACAAAGGGAATTCAGTTATTTATTATTAGCTATTCCTAGTGCTAATCATTAGCTATTCCATTTTATGCTGCTCCTCAAAAACAAATGAAGTGTATAGATATCTACATATATATATGTTCAACACACACGCAAATATTTGAATTTAACACTGACAGTGGCTCAGTGTTTCTGTGTACTATCTCTGTACAAACCTTATTTCAGCTCTTTTGTCTCTTGCCTGTACTTGGAGAAACTGGAGATGGAAGAGACACAAAGATATCTACAGTAAACCAAAACTGTTCCCAGTAGTACAACATATTCTTAACTGCTCCGTCCACCATAGGGTTAAATTATTTGTATGATGACAATTTCATAAATTCCTGGACACATAAGATGGAGATAAAACCATTTTGCAACAAATATTAAACACAATTACAAAATATCTTTCCATAAATATCTCATTATCAAAATATAATTTTTGTTTCCAATTAACCAATCTAAAAATTTAATGCAGATTAAAGCTATTGCATAAAAGACTCGAAAATAAGCAAAAACATTTTTCATTTGCATCTATTTACAAAGGTTTAGTATTCTAAGGAACACATTAGTGGTCTAACTAGCTGAAACAACACACATTTACTGTTCCAATGATACAATCAACATATTTCTGTTACTTACTTAATATGGCTAATAGTAATCATAGAAGTAATTTTTTTTCTAGCTCTTTCTTAGCCACTCCGTTGTCTGTCTTTTTATATGTAAGGGGAATATTTTTTTACTTTAGATAGTGAGATTAAAGATGAAAAACTGTTAAGAAACTTATTATAGCAACTTCAGAGAAATAGAAGTTTAAAGTGCATTTTTAAAACTTCACTATTGCAAGTAATGTTCCCCTGCCCATCCCTGTGAAGATCTTCAGTGTAGAGAAAAGTAATAGCCAAATCAAAATAGTCCCTTGTTCTAGTGTGCATGCCAACTGGAGAGACAAAGTCTCAGAACCAGGATAATATAAGAACAAACACTAGATGACTAGATGAGAAGTGGAATAATGGAAAATGAGAAAACTCGATGAACAGCATTATGAGTTCAAAACTTAGAGCATTAAAACCAAAATAATCTATTATAAATTCTGAGGTAAGAGCTGGGAAGCATCTTAAGGAAAGAATAAGGATGGAAGATCCATGTATGCTAAAAGTGACCAGAGTTAAAACGTGTGAAAAATACAGAAGTGTTATATAGAGGTTTATACACGGGAGGAGAGAAATACTTAAGCCACAAGGCAAAAAGGCAATGCATCTTAAAAATGCTGCCATGAAACATCCAGTAGTAAATCTAAGCCAGAACTAAGAAGGTTCATAAAGACTGCAGTATTTTGGCCAAGCAACAGCTTTCAACACAGAGAAGCAGGGGAAATTTACAGAATGCATAAAACAGGACGAATTCTTTAGGAAAAGAACAGTATGAGTAGATGTCTCTGGCAGTACAGTCTGGACTTGGTAGTCAGATTGAAGCTCGTACTCTTTCCATGGAATAGAAGCAAATGGCAGGAACGTGGTGGGACTGGGGGACAGTGCTTTCTCTCTAGCAGAGCACCAACAGGAGCCAAGATAATGTCTCTACAGACACATTACATGTGTTACATGCACAGCTTCCTCTCTTGGCTTATGGAAACAAAAATAGCATGACTTTGTTATTCACACAATTTTTCACTGCTGCCCACTCACAGGTTAAAACTGGATCCCTTTCTTCTTAAGCTGAAGTAAAACAACAACAGAAGAATAATTTCAAAGTGATTTCTGTCTGCAAAAGTTCATGTTCCTTTGATTTCCCCTCTCCCCAAGTTCTTTATGTCCTACTGAGGCATAAAGGATGCTGCAGAACGTGTGCCTGAAATCCCAGAAGTGAACAGGCAGAAAGGCAACAGCCACTCAAGGAGCACCAACCATCATAAGCTGGTGTAGCTTTGCAAGTGCAGTCAGATTTAAAAATCGTAAGCCCAACAGGACTCATCAGCATTCTTAGTCTCTTTAGAAAAGAATAAATTTGCACAGTATTGCTGGATGGCAGAGTAAAGAACACGGTGTAGTAAAGCCAAAAATTTTGTTGCTAAAAAACCAGTATTTACATTGCCTGAAGCATTTCTGCTTAGGAATAAGAATCAGATAATTTCTTTAAGTTCTCAAGAATTTGTACCAGCTGTAAACAATCTTGAGGAAGCTTTTCTGTGGTAGAATGAGTTAATCTCCACATCAAAACCACAGGGTCCACTCACATCTTTCATATCCCAGAAAACAAATGTGCTTGAAGACTAACAAATTGGGCAGCTAAAGAACTCTTTCAAATGTCTCTCAAGTGCACAGGGCTGCTAGTTAGAATAAAAAATGTTCAGCATATCATGGCTGATTATATAAAACAAACATGAAGAGAAGCTTAAACTTCCCAGGGAAGTCTATAGCAGTTGAATGCTTTTGTCATGGCTAAAACTTGTCCACTGTTGAGTCCAAAAGCCCAAACTATCATAGTGGGTTTTGTTTATCTAACCACACTGCCCTGTTTTTCCCAACTTTAAGTGAAGTGTAACTACCACTACTAAAGCTGAATCAAGATGCCACAGTATTCAAAACTACTTACTAAAGCTAAACCTTGAGCTTTGTATCTGGCACCTTCCACGATGACATACAACTGTGATTCGTAACGCTTTAGATAATTTTCACTGAAAGAGGAGTGTGAGGTTTTTATTCTCTATTCCTTTCCCTAATCCTTTAATAGCTTCATCTTTCAATACTCCAAACCCTGCTCTTCTCTTCAGCTCATGTTGCAAATTTTATAAGGACTGCAGGTTAGGAGAACACAGGTACTCTGACCTTTCTCCTTTCTGCCATACCTGCTGAGTGTGGGGTACTATCTCTAGCTTCTCCTCACCAGCTTTTCTTGAGAAGATTTCTTTAGGTCTGCCCTGATAATTTAAAAGTTGCTCCTGCCTTTTCTCTCCTTTCTAAACAGTTTTTAGTTATTGGTTGTAACTAGGGAGTTACAACTGTTTTCAGTTGTCTGGTTTTCACAGGCTAACTTCTGCTAACATAGTAATGGTCAGCAAGATTCATTAACATGTAAGACAACTTGCCAAAGCCATTTTATAGCCTGGCTTCTAGTTTTTTTTCTTTTATTATTGTATAGTCATTGATCAAGAACAAAATCCTGTTGGAAAATCAATAACTGGAACAGTTTCTACATTTTCAAATACAAAGGTGCAATTAATAACTTAATAATTAGACATGTAGGACATGCATGGTTGCACAGAAATGCTTAAAGAAAAGAAGAGCATGAGTACTGAATAAAGTAAGTAACAGCTTTGATATCAGCTTCAGGAATAACAAGGTATTCACAAAGCAAAGAAGAAAAACCTCGTAATTTCTCTTGCCTATCCATAACTCCTTTTGTCATGAACTCACTACTCCTCCATCAGAGACTCTGGCACAAGCAATTAAACATGCATTAAGTTTTGTACAATGGACTGACCTAATTTTTGTATCACAGATATAAATGTATCTCATTTCTGTCATTAAAATTTAACAGCTTAATGACCTCTAAAGGCAGAAAAATCCATTTTTTTCCTTCCAAGCATGTTGTTCTGCTTCTATCTAGGAGTCTTTGTATGCTTCTCCCGGTCCATCTCTCACCTACGTTTACTGCTTTCTCTCAGTCCTCCCTTTGCACGTTTCCCCACCCTCCCCCCAGGATGTATTTCTAGCAGCTGGGTTCTCTCCTACACAGGTCATCTCTCCCCACACTGTGAAACAGCAAGCCAACCACATAGACACCAATGAGGGTACATTGAAAGAAAAAAGCACCTTTTGCTAATAAAAAACCCCAAAACACCTCCACCACAAGCAAACTGATTCTGATGCCTTTAATTTAATGACCTATACTTTCACAGATGTACGTACACCGACACTAAAAGGCAGTGCTATTAGAGAAAAGTAGTCTACTTTAAAGTATATTAATGCATATTTGCGAGATTCTAATCTGATAAAAAAATGTCACCATAATAGTGCTTACCCAGTGATTTTTAAATATTAATGAGCAAGACACTGCTCCAGAACATTGTAGAAAAAAAAATATAAATGTGATTTTAAAAATATTGTCCTCATTAAACACAAAATTTCTACCTTTTCAAAAAGTTTGAATATTTTTTTGTCTATAATAGAAAAACACGTTATATGGTACTTCATATTTTTTAGACAATAGCTAAGTTTTTGAGGACAATACAGATAAGCAGAGTTTAAAGAGTTTCTATCTGCTTCTCTCACTGTTAAAGATAAAGAAAGCGGCATCAAAGTGTACCAAAGGTGCAAACACTTTCAATTCTTGTACTCCTTTTTTCACTGGAGAGATAAGTTAGGAAATGCTTTTCTAACACCGCTCATTTCATATGTGTAAAGTTGAAGCTATTTCTTTCTAATTCAACATTTCATTTGGAGGAAGTACATTCACCTCTATCTTTGCTCAGAGGTCGCTCAAACTTTGGGAACACAGACCACCTGCCACGTAACCTTGCTATACATCTACTGTACATACATCCACCCAGATTAATTTCCTTCTCTCTTTGCCTTTTTTTGACAACTTTACAAATCTGACCACTTTTTAAACTGCAGTTTCCCCAGCACATATTAACTACAAGGGACGAATCTTTCTTTCTTGATAGGAATTTTCATTTCAACATCAGATTTTGAATTCTTACCGTGGTCTGTAAGTTCAGACATGCCGAGTTCACTTGTCTCATTTCTACTTGGTTCATCATGTCCTGTGGACACATAGTCACATGTAGCAGCTGGCTGAGAATGAATGAGGTGTTTTGAAGCCTTCTCATCAGATTCCTTAGTCAAATGATGAAGCAGCATGGAGAAACAGGAACAGAGCTTTCAGCAGGATCACAACACAATGGTTGCCCTGATCTATGCAATTTCTGGGACTTGTATGAGGCAAATATTAAAATAAAATCCTAACATTTTTGTAAATGATCAGTAGTGACTCAGTCATAAGCAGAAGCAGGTTTAACTTATTTTTTTCTCCAGACATAATGGGAAATGGAAACCAGAGCACATGCGAAAAAAAAGATAGAATACAAAGCACATACAAAATTATTTCTGTGACGCGTTCACCAACTATTCTCAAACTGACCCTTTTCCTTTCTACAATAAGATGTGGTGCTGGAATTGAACTGGCTCATCTTCTGTTGCAGGTAGCTTAAAAGCAAAGGACAATTTATTCTAGAGTCATTCTAAGGTTTCATCCTTATTAAAAACCCAGTTGAAGTGTTAACATTCTCAACCAAATGAAAAGAACCCACAGCCATGCCAAGTTAGAGTGTTTAAAGGATTACAATTCTAAACATCTTGAAAAGAAATATATTTTGAACTTCGATGTCATATAGTCAGTAAAAATATTTCAGAGAGCAGATTTAGATTTAAGGGTAAATTAAGAAAGGGTAACTTAAGAAAATAAAACTGCAATGAATAGAGAGCTTATTGAATCATATCTGAATAACTGAATGTACTTTGCCTCATCACGGATCAACAGGTTCAGCTAAGCAGTCCAGGCTTTGATGCACTTCCCATTTATTAGTCCCACTACAGGCCTGTGCCTCTAGTGCTAAAGAAACCATGTGGGAAAGAGAAAAGTGTTATACACTGGGTGCACATAAATGAGGCCTCCAAAACAACAGCCCGTACTTACATGTAGGACGTTGACATTCAGCCGCTGAAAATTACGGGACCTGAATTCTTGCATTCTTTTGATATTTTCTCGGTATTTTTCTTCTGCCAGCTGTCTGTAAATACAGAACACTTGCATTTAGAATGTGATATCAGGGTGTGTACAAAGGTAACTTCTAAAAGCAGATGTGGAGAAACAAATTCCGTACTGAGATTTTCATGTTGCCAAATATTCATGGCATCTACTCAGGTTTTAATGAACAGAAAAAGAGATTTCAGACCTTATTTCCAAACACTATTATATATTACTTTCACAACTTGCATAACGTAATTAAGAAATAGTAAATTATTAGTCCCAGTCTTTTCTATTTCTTCCAAAGATCTTAAATACTTTGGGCTTTATTCCACCACGTACTGCAGGGACCTTTCCGCTGTACACAGGCATGCAACATTTGTGTGCTATGAACTCTTCCTCTGGGGGACAGTTGGTAACTGTGGTTTTCTGTGTGGAACCACTTAAGACGGATGCTACATTAAGCACTTTTTCCAGCTTCCATTACTATATTCCCTTCCCACCCACCTCTAGATTTGCACTGCTGGAAGCAGATCTCCTGTCTGAGAAGGTATCATTTTTGCATTGTTTCCAACACTTTAAGCCAGAGTCAGCTGACAATGATCTAGAGCTCAATGTAGATCTGTTTTAAAGATTCATGACTGAGAACAAGGTCTGAATATTAATGTTGCCTTCATGTTACAAAACAAATACATCTCACTTTGGTTTTGGGGGTAAAAAACGCCTTGAAAATCTCAACAGAAAACATCAAAATGTAAGAAAGCAATGAAAATGAAAACCAAACTAGAACTACCCAGCAGTTAGTATTATTTCCTAATCTCCATTCATTTTTTAAAAGTGAAAAAGACAGACTTCCTATTCATAAATTTCATATTAGTACAAGAATTGGCCTACCATATTACTGAAAGCACCATGCAGATGAGGTGTTAAATTTAATACTTTTTATACGGTGGTTTCGGTTCAAGGAGAGGGTTTTTTTTTTTAAATGAGAATAAATTTATGTAGCAAATGCCAGTCAGACACAAGTGCTCTTCAGACATATTTTCCAAAAGGACATGAAGGTCTTAGTTCTTTGCTTCAGATGTGTCATCAAAACAGTATATTCTGGTTTTTATTAAAAACCCCCCAAACAAAGTCTTCCAGTTGTTTCTCAGATTCCATCAGAAACTGCACCCAAGCTCTTCCAAAACATTTTATTATGTCTCACTTAATAAAAAAACCCATAAATCATAAAGCCTTTACAACACATCCATTACCCGTTTGATCCTTTGACAAGAGCATCTATCCTCTGAGCTATTAACTTCTATTGGAAAACATTCTGAAGCCAAACAATTGACAAAAGCTGGATTGTAACTTAATGTCTGACTCCTCAGACAGTGCAATTCTTAACATAACCAGTCATTAAAAAAAAGTCTCCTATTGTAGCACATCTGAAAATCTCTCATATACTTATTTAACCAGAAACACGGTACTCTAAGCACGAGTTTTGGGCTAACATTCTATTTTTTTTCCTACATAAATAATTAGCGTGATTTGTTGTCATCCAAAATCCTCATTCACTTTGAGTAGTTGAAGTCCTGTTCAATTTTTATTTCTACCTTGACAATTCTAACTCACTCATTAGACTGTTGGGTGGAGGAAATCACACAGTTAGGGCACAACTTACTGCAACTTCTTTGCTTTCTCATCTGCAGCATTTAACTTCCTCAGCCGCATTCGTTCCCGCGGCGTCATTTTCTGTACTTCAGAAAGTTCCTGCAGAGTTTGCAAATGAACTTTCTTCTGCCTAAAATTGAATGCAAGCAAATCCATCTTCATATAAAAATGTAAATATTCAGTGTTTTGACTGGATATTGAAACACAGTGACATTTCAAATGGAATAATTAGAAAGTCTCTGGAGCTATAGCAGACTAAACAGACTTTAGTTTGGAAAGCAAATGCCTTTTATAAATTGAAATATTTAAACTTGGATTTGTGAAAAACATGAATCATTTCAGGTGAGGATGGAAAAAGGTAGATTCATCTCCTTAAAAGAATAAATATTGAAGCACAGTGAAATATTTGCCCTGTCAGGCTTCATTATTGGGCATATTCCAAGTACAAAGGCAGCCTTTAAATGAGAGCCATAAGGCTTGTTCATTTTACATTGATTGTTACAAGCTGTCTAGGATGAAAGAGAATATTTATGTGTCTTTAATGACAGATATAATTATCATGTTGTCCTCTTGAATTTCTGGTCCTAATCAATAATAACAGTTCACAGGGAAAATGGTCTCCATAGACGATCTCTGAAAGCTGAGCATGAATTATTGACTTACGTATTTCAGCTGTATTTATCAACAGAGAAGACCAATATTAGTCCTTTATCAGAAAAAGGATACTAATCTCAGATTTTTATCTCACATCCTACAGTAATTAAAACAAAAATTAAACCATAGTTTGAAATGCCTTGGCAGTCACATTTCACTTACATGATACATATTCATTATACCGTGTATTTATAATACCAACTATTCATTTCAAATCACTGGTTTTGCTCTTATGAGATAAATTCACTTCTGATAATCTAAAAGCCCAGGTTTGTAACCATACAAATTGTAGCACTCCTTCCGGGCTATCATTTTGAAATCAGGATTTTAATAAACGAGCAGAGAAGATTTCATTATGTTTTTCAAATACTGCAAAGATATGAATATTAGTGTGAAATATGAAAGATTAAGGACAAAGACAAGAAGAGTTCAATTATTCATAAGAATGGAACTAACTCTTCAAGTATGAATAATGTAGACATATTTCTTGTCTCTTGTAAAAAATTCTAATTTAAATTAGAAGAATCTCATGGGGGGAAAAGCGATTTTTCATTCAAGCTGAAACTGAACTTGCACAGCTTTATACTTACTTAAATATTTAAAATTTATGACTTGAATGAGAATAGATTAAAGTAAGCCATCAGAGGCCTTTACTAGAAGAAACTAGACTCAACCTTTTTGCTTTACATGGCAAAAAGAATTCCTGGTGAGGAAAAAGTAAACATAAATGTAAAGTAGTAATGGTTGGGGGAACACCGTAGCAAACAACTGTTTGTACACTCACTGGGACTAGAGTATTGCTGCATTACAGCAGATGTGGGGAATTCACTATGTTTCTTTTTTTCTCCTCTCCTTTTCTGCTCTCTGCCATTTTTCAGGTATTTTTAATCCATTTTGCCTACCTCTTTAGATCTGGGATAGCAGAAATTATCTGGCATTTTGCTTATGAGTAACAATACAGGCAATTATGACTTCTTGCATATTCCAAACACTTGGGCAAAAATAATCACACTGCAGCACAAGTGAGGATAAGTTACAGTAAATCTTCTCCTAGGATTTTTTTTTCCTCTATCTGATGCCCTGAATTTTAAAACTTCGAGATAAATTGACATTCATTGCTTCACAATTTATGGGAACTCCGAACCTCTGCACAGAAGCAGACTTTCTTTTTCCTTCTAACAATAGTACAAGAGCATGATGTTTGTAGTTAGAACTACTTGCTCTTCCTCTTAGAGACTACAAACCTGCTTTTGAAAAAGTATACTTACAGATTCTGGGATATACATAAATGTCCTTCCCACATGCTAGCTCTGTCAGAAAATGATGTCCATTTGGAAGGTGATGAGACTCAATACATTCAAGCCAATGACAATGGATCAGATATAGAATACAGTACATATTTTACAAAAAATTCAAAGTGGTTTTATCAGTCTGTTCTAGAAGCATGGGGATATTTGATATCTAGAAGCATGGGGATATCCTGCAAGTAACAATAGTGCTCATCCAAAGCTGATGCAATGGTTTTGGTGCATACAGAAAATCTGAAATCTTGTGCCCACAAGATAAAGGCAAGAATTGAAATTTTCTTGAAGATTCTCATACTCTATGTATCAACAAGCATTAAATACTGAACACAATTCAGATAGAGTTGGCATAATATCTGGGAAAGATTTCTGTGCCCCAAAACTATCCACAGTATATCTCTAAGGAACATCTCTGTAGTTAACTATTTAATTTGAAAAGGAGGGAATCCTCTCAAAGTTAATTGAATTAACTTGAATATATATATTTATTGTTCCATTTTACGTCAAGGCTTGCAAAGTTCAATGAACTATTTATACTAAATGTACCTATTCATACTGAAATGGAAAACTTTGGTCTCACAAAAAGACAGAGACTCATCTGTCAACAAGAGACACCAAGGACAGAAGTGATGAGTGGAAACCCAAACCAAAATTTGTAGAGATGAGAGCCTACAGATACACTGCCAGCAGTTAAACTGGGTAAAACGATGTACAAAAGACTTTGCTATGTGGAATTCAACTGTCTGTACTCTGCTTTCTTCCTACCACTGACAGCAAACTACACTCTGTTTGGAAAAGCTGAAGGTGATCACCTCTCCTGAACGGATGCTTGCAAGCAGCAGAATTGGCAGCATCTGCAAAGTGATCACAGCTGCAAAACTGTAGGTCCTGTACCAGAGCAGAGGTCCCAAAAAACAAAGGGGAAAGTCCTATTGCCTCAAAGGCATAGCCAGTTCTGGACTGCTTTCTTTATTGCTGTTATTCTGGATTGCAATCTTCATTGCTATTATCTAATAATTCAAAACAAATTTTAGAGAGCTGTTAAAATCTTGACGGTTATTTAGAGGAAACATGAAACAGGGATGCTCATAGCTTCCTCACAGGATCACAGACTTCTGGTTTTGCAATTGCTAGCTCCTAACAGAACAAAACCTGTACAGAAAACTCAGGGATGGGGAGCAAAGGGGAAGGTGAGTTGCCCAGGAAACTGCAGAGCTAATTTACAAAGGCAAAATTAAAAATTCCATTCTGGAATTTGCTTTAAACATTGCAGCATTGTAATTTAATGCAATTAATTAATTAAATATATATTTAGTGCCTAAGAGAGAGATTATGTGTGAAGACACTGCTGATGTAAGAGCCAAGAAACATCGCTACTCTTGATTTCTCACTGTAGTTACAAGATAAAAATAACAGTATCCTACAGAGGTATTAGATGAATATTAGTTTAAGTGTATATGCTTTTAGTATGGTGTCATTTAGGAAACACAGCTTTCACATTCAATTTTTAGTAGGTGCAGAAACAGCAGCACTATAAATGATGACCTAACTAAAATGACAGCTTAAACCTCCAAAATTTAAAGACAAAGGTCAGGATTTGCATACCAATTGGTACTAAATTAACGTAAACATATAGTGCACATGCATGTGCAACTTACACAGTCACATAATAAAAAATATTTCATCTGCAAATCTTTTTTTACTCCCTAAATCTTAATAATGCATCTCCCTAATGTGGTTGCTCTTTTTTATTTCTGGGGAATATGTTTGTCTTAACATAAAGCACTATAAGATTGACACAAGTGTTAATGACATTATTTGGCAACACTGTAATTTCATATACAACTGCCCATAAAACTGTTAAAAATACTTACATAGCACCAAAAATGGGAGCAGTTTCTTTCTGCCAGTTAAGTGCCTTGTCTTTCACAGTCATGTTTGTGAACTTGTACTGTATTTTCTGCAAGTAAATAAAAGAGAAAGGATATCAAGAATTGATTGTAAGGTTATCCAGAATCTTCAGCTATTACTAAATACCATCCTAATATAAAAACTGACCAAGCAGTTTCCTTCCTCACCTTCTCAGAAAGCCAAATAATACAGGCACTGAAGCCTGGGAAAAAAGAGCAAAAGGCATTGATTTTCACTAAAACTATGACTAACCAGAACAGTTTAGAGATATGTGCACCCACACCCAAGTGATCTACATTTGTTATGCATGAATGTCTGTTTTTCTTATTGCTCACAACATTTAAGAGGGGATACATTCAGCATGTCAAGTGATGAGGGCTTCATTCCTCAGTCATATTTGTACTATAGCTCTGAAAATCCCCTAGATTAATGTTCCCATGAACAGCTATCAAATCATTTTTTCTCAACGTGTCTTCCCTGCCTCCATTTTGCTTTTGCAAAATACATACTCAAATGGCGAGTGTACAGCTACTGCTTTTTCTTATATACCTTTAGTTGTTCATCAATATAAGGGGTTTTTAGGATCTCTGATGCTGCTGGTCTCAATGAAGGATTCTTATTTAACATGCTGAAACATTAAAAACCAAAAGGAGTAATTAAGCAATTTTCCAAACTTACTGAAAAACCTGTTAAACAAGAAAATAACATACCTGCATAGCAAAGCATTCAGTTTGCTTGGATATCTATCAGGAAGAGAAGGTGTTTCACCTTCCACAATTTTTAACACGACAGACAAAAAATTCTGTCCGGTAAATGCATGGTTCATACAGCACATCTCATACAAAATGCATCCCAGAGACCTTGAAGAATAAACAAACAGGAATACTATATATAATATTTTTGAAAGTCACATGCATAGTGACATCACAGTAAGTAAAATCCCAATTGTATGCCCTTTTCTTCTGAGAAGGATCTTTCATTATTGTGGCGTCCTTTTCCTCTAAAATATTTTTATTCAGATCACAAATAAATTTATAAACAGGATAAATCATCACTCTATTTTCATAAGTACAGGCACAGACTTGGATTCTATATATAAATACATATAATCATATATATATTTATATATATATATTTAAAAATAAAGTAAAACCCAAATATATTAACTACTTTAAATGATTACTCATTAAATGAGGAATAGAAATTTTAATCTGTGACTGACTGAGAAAACAGTTTAGTAGTGTTTGGACATAGGTCTGGTTACATTTGTTTTGCAAATTAATTTCTGACAACAAACTGAGGCTAAAATTCAAGTTCAAATTAAATAGTGCCACTTTCGAATAACAGAAGTGTCTTCTAGGGTGATTTCACTCATTTGGCCACATACTCAAAATAGATTATGAAATGAATTTTTACTCAAAGAAATTTGAAAATTTAGATGAGAGCATCATATTGCAACATATAAAACTAAATTTCCTTAAAATTTTATTTGGTGAAGAAAAGAAGACATCCAAACACGGAGTGTACCTAAGGAACACTGTCAGTTTAAAATCATTAAAAACCAGGAGGAATGACTGTAAACAATTTTTAAAAGCTCTCTGGTTTACCGTCACCTTATTCACCAGTCCTAACGGCCATCATAAATGCTCACCAAGTTGAATATTTTAAAATAAACACTCCCATAATAATTTTATATAATGACTATTCATAACAATTTGCACTTCAGCTGAGTTCTGTCTGACAAATGATTTTTAAAAAATAGGGCAGTTGAGTTTTGCAGGCCTTGGAGGATGCTCAGCTTTTCCTCCAGTCAAGGGGGCTGACTTGATCAATGATTGACTTGATCAAGGTCATAGAAAATGCTGGTGAGAGGCAGGTACAGGTCAAGGCTCATCTAAGTAACCAGCTTAAATATCTTTATATTTGACTGTGGTATTTATAATTTAATCTGTGATTCCAGAAGAAGTAAGAAAATAAAGCATAACGATAAGAAGTATGTATGGGTGAATGGCTTTCAGGAAAGGGGTATAAACATCCTTGAAAGCAAATAATGAATAAAGTTTCAATTATTCATTTTGGTTAAAGAAGAGGAATTGTTTTGGTCCATCTGGAAATAAAAGAACAAGAGCAAATAACTTTAAAGCTGAAACCCAGGCTCTACATACAGTGCAAGGAAGAAGAGAGAGAATGGAGCAGGGTTCCACTCACTGGTACTTTTCAAGCACATATGTGAAAACCATTAGCAGAGTATTTTTGCTAAGAACCAACTAAAGAACAATTCCTGAGGTAAATAAATAATTTCCTAGGTTTTTTTAAGATTTAACTGTCAATTAGCTTTCAAACTTTCAAAATCAGTAAACAGTAACACACAGATGATAATCTGTATTTATGATGTATGTTCAAACTCTGAAACAAGATAATTACTACATGAGAAAATACTTAAAGCAAAAAGAACAACAAAAAACCCCTACGCACACAGCATCTGAAAGCATCAAATAAAAATGGAAATCAGCCAGAGAGAAGAAAAAAAGAAGGAAAATCCCAACCTGACAGACTGTACTATAACTTCTTTCTGCAGAATCAATCTGTTTTGGAAGCTGCATGATTCTGGCAGCTAGAAATTGTTTAATGAGCCATTAGGAACACAGGATTTGACACATCAGGGAAGCTGATTTATTCATCTAGTTTAGTACTCTGACTACACCTGAGGTGGAGAAAGATGAAAGGAATACCCAGGGCATTCTGCTGCAGCCAGGGCTGTGAACCAACTACCCAGGGAAAATCCCATCTGTCCCATGAAAGAAAAGAATAGGGAAAAAAGAAAATAAAAATGAGAGAAAAAGAATAAGGTCTTTTTCTGCAGGATCTAAATCTTCAAAATTAAATAAATATCTCCTAAGCTGGGAAATGCTGCCCCAGGTGCAAGAATAGCAAGGCTATTTCTTCCCAAGAGAGCTGCTGAGCTGCAAACACCCAAGGAAGTAATTGACAAGCTTTTGGCTCAAAACCGCATTTCTCAGTTATGTTTCTACATTTCTAGTCTAAGCACCTTGCAAGGAGCAGGAGGAAATTGCTTCCCAGTTCCCATAAGCAATCTGCACATGATCCAAACATATAATTTAATTACTTTTATAATCTTAGCCTGCATAGGTGGCAATGTTATAAAATCCTAAAATGGTCATCAAGCCATCCAGCCAGCACATTTGGTTTGACAACTCCCTATATTCATGAATAGATTTGACAAAGTTTCCGAATAGCAGATAATTTCAGCAAAATTGTGGCATGACCAGTTCATGTTGAAGCTACTTATGCTCAATTACATCATAAAATGGAGCATATGGACAGGCTTCAGCGTGTTCTCCCCAGTCTAGACTGATGGACCCCCAACTTTTCCTTCTTATGAGAAACCACCCTGAGGTTTTTGGTGTTGCTTACATAAACATTGTCATCCTTTTAACATCTTATTACCTTTTGTAAAAAATGTTACAGTTCTTCAAATGTTATAAGATCCAAGTCAGCTTTAAATTCAACTCCAAAAGTCAGATAATGTAAATGCATATACCTTTATGGTTTATATCTCTTAGTCTGATCATATCAGAAGGTCTTAACAATTTCTTGGCTTCAGAGTCTGTGAGGAATATGTCTCTGAATTTAATTTCCTCAATATTCACTCATCAGCTTTTCAATGAGAATTCCCTGCTGCTGTCTTCCCCAGCCCCAGCCCCTCAGCCTTAATATTGGTCCATTTTTTGATTGCTAATATTAAAAAAAAAGACAAAGTGGGGGAAAAGCACAGACAAGCAAACACAATAAAATGAAAGCCTCAAGATCTATGGTGTGGGTAACCCAATTTGCCCAAACACAACAGATAAACCACCTGTCAAAATCTGACAGTACTTGATGGAAGACAGCGTACAATGAATTTACATGCGATTGTGACATTGCCTTGTCTCTGAAAGACAAAAAGATAGTTATTTATACCTCTCTTATGAAGAATTTTTTAAGTCTTGAAGGGGAAAAAAATTTGGTTTTTAACTATTATTTCTGTCACAATTTTTGTTTCTGAGATGATTTGTAACATATAATATGCACAAATCCATTGAAAAGTTCCTGGATGAAGTTTACCTTATATGCTCATAGCTTTGAAAAGAAGAGGGAAATGTTATTGCTGATAACTGTTTCCTTCCGTTTTCTGGACACATGAATGCAGTGCCATAGCTCTGGAGCCATGGGAACGTCGGCCAAGCCCCAAAAACATCAGTCTCACCACGGGGCGTGTAAGGGCAGGAAGGGACACCGGGACAGCGGCACAGCAGTGCCTCGGGGTCACGCTGTGCTGGGCTACCAGCGAGCCCCAATTGCACCCACACACATCAGTGACTGATCCCTGACCCGGCCTGGCCTCTTGGGCTCTCTCTGTCTCGGCTCAGCTGCCAGCGCTGCTCTGACTCTTCTCCCTCTGCCGGATCCGTAGGGGGAAGCACCAAGGGGAAGAAGGGATGGTTAACTCATGGCCTGGCCAGTCCAGGCTCAGGGATGCTGAGGAAAACTTGTGAGCCAACTTTATTTGCCTCCTGTGAATTTAGATTTGACATAAAACATGGAATAACAGAGAACTCCAGCCCTGACACTTCAACTGAAGAAAAGCATAAATGCTGCCACTTCTCTGAGCCCAACTGCAGAACTTTTATAGGGAAAAACTGTAAAACATGAAGCTTTTCCCATCTATTGACCTTGGGCTATAAAGGACAATACTTCTTGCACCAGCTGCTGCACTGTGAATATTCAAGGCAGTTTTGAAAAGCCAGTTGCAGAATGTTTCAGTAAACCTGAAAAGCACGGGGTCTCTTTAGAGCGCATCATTAATGCAGCATAAATTAAGGTATTTCCAATGAACTGGACTGAACAGTGAGAGGACTATGATAACAAGGTGAGATAGCACTAATTGCCTTTTCCAGAAGATATTTTACATTATCTTATGTTTAACATGGGAACACTTGTAAGTCTGAATTTTTGTGTGTGAATTTTTGAGTCCTGCTAGAGATGAGAAGGACAAGTCTGAAGAGAGAATGTCACTTCAGCTATATATAAAAGACTTGGGCAACTCCTTGAAATTCAGCAGGGGTCAACAAACAAAAAGGTGCTGTTTAACATCTCTGTCAGCAACACAGACAGAGGGACAGAGCATATCCTCAGCAAGACTGCTGACAAGCTGTGCGGTATGGTCAACATGCTGGAAGGAAGGGCTATCATCCAGAGGGACCTTGGCGGACTTGAGAGGTGGGCCCTTGCCAACCTTATGGCCCTTTGCCTTAAGGCAAATTGCAACGTCCTGCACTTAGGTCACAAATACAGACTGGGCAGAGAATGGATTTGCGAGAGTTCAGCACTCCACACAAGTGTTGGTTCTTATCTTCACCTCTGGGAAGTTTTAGCTCGAGTCCGAATAGATGAGAGACGCCTGCAGATGTTGTTTCAAGATGTTTATTTCTTCTTATCTCTAACTTGTTCTGAGCTCCGGCTGCATGTCAGATGCCAGCCGAAACCAANTACCAGGGTCTGGGCTCCTGACCACCCAGGACAGCCCAAGGCATGTCCTGACCTCCCACAGCAGCCAGAGGCGTGCCTTGGACTCCAGCATGGATTGAGAGCAGGCCTGAGGAGAAGGACGTGGGGGATGTTGCTTGACGAAAAGCTAGACATGACTTGGCAACATGTGCTGACAGCCTAGAAAGCCAACCACATCCTGGGCTGAATCAGAAGCAGTGTGACCAGCAGGCTGAGGAAGGAGATTCTTCCCTCTACTCCACTCTTCTGAGACCTCACATGGAATACTGCATCGAAATCTGGGCCCTCAAGATGAGAAGGATGCAGACTTGTTGAAGCAAGTCCAGAAGAGGTACACAAAGATGATATGAGGGCTGGAACACCCATTCCATTAAGACAGGCTGAGAGAGTTGAGGCTGTCCAGCCTGGAGAAGAGAAGGCTCCAGGGAGTCCTTAGAGCACCTTCCAGTACATAAGGAGGGACTGCAGGAGAGCCAGAGAGAGACTTTTTCAAAGGCATGTAATCATAGGAAAAGGGGTAATAACTTCAAACTGAGAGAAAGTTCAAGGCCAGGCTGGATGGGGCTTGGAGCAGCCTCATCTAGAGGAAGGTGTCCCTGCCCATGGCAGGGAGGTTGGAACGAGATGATCTTTAAGGTCCCTTCCAACCCAAACTATTCTATGAGTCTTTGATTCTTCACGAGCAACTGAACTTCCTGCACAGCGGCCCAAGGACTTAATCTCACCTGGAGCCTCCAGGGTGGGCTCCCCTGTGTGCTCACGGGCCTCTTGTGTTTCGGCCCCTGTTAAATGGGGACATGTCTTGGGGTGACTTTATGNCATTATTAAAAGATTAAATGATGAGAATATCAATCAAACACATGAGTCCTGATGAAAAGAGTTTCCTGGCTCAAAAATAAAAAGGGGTTTATGGGCTGAGGAACTACTGAGTCAGGGCACATCTCCTCCTTAGTGCCCCTACACTGAGGGCCAAGAAGCTCCTACTGAAGGCAGTTCCACCCTCAGATGAGTACTCTTGGTAATGTTTTGGAAAGGTTAAAAAAACCCAGAAAGTACGGCAGAAAGCTGGTAACTACCGAGTGCGGGATGGGGGGCTTTTTTCTGCTTTTTTGTAAATTTTGAAAGGGTGATCAACAAATCATTTACAAAAATATTGGACTGAACTCTGCTTGCATTTACTCTATACAGCTTCAATGACCTATATGGACTGACACTAGTAACCACAAATAGGACTTAAACATGTATTTTACTTTCTATTCGCACTGCAATAAAAGAAATTATTCCTTACAGTAGAAGAGCACAAAAGGCAGGCTTCCCTGCCTACTCATTTGTTTTGACATCTTTTGAAATCTTCTCCCAATATATTTTTGTTGACTACATGTATTAACTGATATTTGCTGAAGAAGAACAAGAGAGAATCTGACATCAAATCCATAGCTATCAGCTACACAGCCCATGAGATGAGGTTCCTGACATATCCGTTGATATGGATATGACTGAATATGTCAGCTGTGAAAAATGGTTGCTACCAATTGAAAATATAGATGACTCTTCTCCACTTTTAGAATTATATCCTGCAGCCACAAGTATATTTTGAAAAGGCAGAATAGAGACGAAGCTAAAGTAAATTATCAAGCAATCAAACTATGTTCCAGTGGCCAAATGTTTTACAAAGGGACTTCCCTGGTTTGAAATATTTATAAAAAATGAACGTTCTGATATACATACCTACAGGAAAAAAACCCCAACAAAACACCTCATAAAAGAAACAAAGCCCCTTAAATAAAATACTGTGACAAAATCTAAAAACTCAACATTTTTAACTATTATCTTAAAACATGACATGTTTTAGGACAGACATACAAACAAGCCAGATATTTTCCCCATCCAAAAAAATTGTTCTCCATCTTAGTTTGGAAGAGTACCTGCACACCTAAAAGTTTCCTAAAGTCTTTCAACAGATCTAAGCTTCTAAACTTGATTCTCTAATCATCACCTCAGAAGTCCTGATCTCAAGAATTTGTGCCATCTAAATGTGGGACTGACACTTTTCTTTCTACCTTTGAGCCACTTCTAAAACAGAGTGCCTTTTGTTTCTGTTCTAACACCGCAGTTATTCTCATTTTCAACTCCACTTCCAAATACTTTCTTGCTTTTAACATTTGCCAATGTTTTTAAATTTAGTTCCTAAGAAGGTCCTTCTGTTATCTTCTCAGCCAGAATCACTCTTTGCTCATCCACCCAAAGTTTCACAGAAAGTTGCTTCTTTCAACTCATCTATCTCAATATGAGAAAAAAAGAGATTTCCCCTTTCCTAGGGAAACCTGAACTTTGTCTACAATCATCCTGTAATACATCAGAGACTGGACCTGAATTTTACTCTCCTTTAAAGTCTCAGATAACCCAGAATAAAAGCCAGCTACATGCTTTTTAACACAAAGGGCAAGGTTTCATATTGCAACATTTGATTCAAACGTCCTGCAATAGTTTTAGGGGGGATAAATGACCAATCCAACCAAAATAGCATTCTAGCTACTCACCAAATGTCAGATTTCGTATTATATCCCTGGTGCTTCAGTACTTCTGGACTCATGTAGTATGGTGTCCCAGTAAAAGTAGTTGCAAGATCACATGAACCCATCAAAAGACAAGAAACTCCGAAGTCTCCTAAAAATATCAGTTGAAACAATAATCTATTGATATAAATATATATCTATTCACATAAACTTTTTTTGTTTATGGTTAGACATGATAAAATGACTGTACATCCAGAAAATTCTGCTAGTATTTAAAAAAAAGGGGAAAAACAATTTTCTGTCATTCTTCAAAATAAAAGCACCACAAAAGCATAATATCACAGAACAAAGTGGGTTTGAAGAGGCTCCACAAGGTCTTCTGATTCAAACCCCTGGCTCAAAGCAGGTTAACTGAGGCTGCTCAGGTCCAGGTCCAGGTCCAGCCAAGCATCCTCAAGGCTGAGACTTCACTGCCTCTCCTGGGTCTGACGGTCAAATAAATGTTTGACTACAAATCAAAATGCTATTTCAGACATGATTTTCTTTAAATCTCCTTATTGACAAAATGTCTGCTGGACTGTTCTATCACATGAAAATATATCTTTTAAAAGTATGGAAATCTCACCAATTTTAAGAAGATTGTCTTTCAAAAATATATTCTTGGCTTTCAAATCCCTGTGAAGTATCAATCTGGAATAGAAGAGGAAATTCAGCCTCATTCAACTGGAAGCATTCAGAGTCACGTATTCAGTATTTCAGGCATTTAACTTCAGCCCTTTTCAGAAAGGGCAGCCCACCGCTGCTACAGTCCAACTCTGCCGGGGACAATCCATGGACAATGGCATTAAGGAGCTTCATATACACACAGAGAGGTGTGTATATGAACAGACACCCATGTGCAGGGTGAGAGCCTAAGCAGGATAATAAAAATGTACCTGGGGATCCCAGCTTAAGAATACAGACACAAGACATAGCATGAGCTGCAGAGGAAGGGAGAAAGGCAAGTCTTCCTATCTGACTCATCTTAAAAGCATTACAACTTATCTTCTGCCAGGAGAACGAGATGCCTCACAAGAGAACAAGGGATGAGAAACAGCAATAAGAGCTTCTCAAAGCTAAGAGAAGACTCCTTCAGAGCAAAAATATTACTTCAAAGACAAATATGTATATAGCCTAAGCTAGTAGTTCAATTTTTTACAGTAACAGTGTGGAAGATGAAAGAACTTTACAAAGATGAAAAGGAAAAGAAACAGAACAATTAGCTTTTACAGACTTATTTTTCCACCAGAGTTTAAAAAAAACCATCATAAGCTACACACCACGTACGGATATACAGAATCTGGCTAATTTCTATAAATCTTACATGCCCCTTAGGAAAACAAAATATCTCTGCAGTATTCAAAACATAATCTCAACTAATTCTTGTTAATAATGCTTCCAAAAGCATTGCTCCCTATAACCTCAGCTAAACTAGAATTCATTCACTTTTGAAATGACTGCTGACACACAGGATTAGTCATCAGCTCTGTTCAGGAGGAGGTTAGAATAGCATTTGGTACATACTGGCTACAGAAACTGTATTTGCTAACACTGTTACAGCTACAATAGTCATTCAGCCATTTAGATCATGTAAAGAAAGAAACTGATGCTCTAAGATTCTTGAGACGTGGGCAGGAAAAACAAATACAATACTCAATTTTAATTTTTTTTGAGCTATCCTCAAGCACTCTCTCAAAATTGAATTATTAAAGACTTAGGCATTGACATAATGAAATTATTTCCAAAATAGTTTCTATATTAAGATTAGAAAATATGCATTCTGCAGCACAATTTAAGTACACAATTTTGTCCACAACTCATTTGAAAATATTTTTTGCAAGAGGAGAAAAAAATGTGCAATTTAATACACTCAGCTCACAAATGGGAAAAAACCATGAAAAATAATACTAGAATTCGTTGCAGTATGTACATAGACTGGGCATGAAAAAGAAACATTTCTGTTTTTATGGGTCAAGGAAAAGAGTTCTTAATGCTTCTTAAAGCAATTTTTTTTCACTTCTTTTTCTTTCAATTTTTTGTCCTGAAAGTAATGCCTTTGTTTTCATTAGAAGAAGGTTTGCACATTGGGAAAAATGAAAGTTTTATTCAGTATGCCTCCACCCATGTTTATAAAATATTGTTTATAAATGATTTGTTCTCTATTTGACAACTTCTGTGAGCAATATGCATACCCTCATATATCATATCAGTAAGGAAATTAAACTAAGATGATATTTATTATTCTTCCATAAGTATATATATGTGTATATACACACACCGAGTTTTACAGAAATCTTGTTGTGTTAATTTAGATTCATAATGACTATCCGTATCATTCATCACACAGATACTTTCAAAGAACTTGCTTTCACTGCGTTAAATTATTCTTGCACACTGTTTCTGAGCATTGGTGGGTTTCAACGTTCTTTTAAAAGTAGAAATATAGAAATATAACCACAGAATTTCTGAAGCTGAAAGCTTCCTGAATATCTATTATTTTAATAACAGGTATCTTGAAGTATAAAAATGATCCAGAAAGCTTTCAGTAGCATGTTATTCGAAAAGGAGATGAAAATGTTATGTATTTTATTTGCATTACCAATAATTATAAGATGCTTTCATATATTAATATGACAAAGAAATATTTGGGATTATTTTTTTGAGCTTTCCATGATGATATCTCTCACTGCAATGCAACCTATTCTGCCATGATATGTCAGAAGATAAACAAGTATCAGCTGAAACCTTACCTGAAAAGAATACTTTAATACTAGTAAGAAATTAATATCAAGCCTTCACTGTAAATCCAGTTAAAGAAAGAGAGCAACTTTTTTTATTGTAGGAAAAGACAGACCTATAAAGGCAACATGAATTAATGGGGCTCCAGCAAAACTTTACTTGATGGACAGTGAAGTGGTTATTAAGTGGTTATTTTGGGTAGAAATTAGCACTTAAGGACAGTTTCAAATCTGGGCTGTAAATACACCCATATCTGTGTTCTGTGGAGTACCTGCTTGTTGTCTCATAGCCATAAAAGAACAATACAAGCCCTGAGCAGTGGGCAGCGTCCTTGAATGAAGTTTTGCCTGCAACAGAACAAGCTGCAAATGAAGTTGAGAGAAGCTGAAGTATGTTATTGCTGTGAAATCATGAGCAATTAGTTTCTCTTTACTCTATCTGAAGAACTCTGCAGAGGAGTAAGAGGTTCTGTGTAAGTCTGAACCCCATATCATCTGCTGTTTGCACAAAGACTAACCTTATAAAAGTCTGTGTTCATAAATTCTTCATAAAGATTAGCAAAATGATGGGTAACATAATGGTCAGCCTTATTCAAAGTGAGGTTAAATTGATCAATGGCCTCATTGCCTGATTGCCGTGGGATTAATTCTGTGCACAGACATGCAATGGGCTATGTGTACTATGAGAGACTACAGGATGGTTTCATGCTAAAAGTCTCCATCTAGATCAGACCACTGAACTGTGCTGTCTCTCTCTTACTTCTCCCTTTGTTTATATCAAAGACAGATAAGGACTGAATATGTTTATTTCTAGAGAACTTTGTTTTCAAGTTTCAAATTTAAAAAAAAAATTACATTAAGTTTCCAGCATAAAAGTTTTCAAAAAGTGTGGAAGTTCAATTAAAGTTGTGCAAGAAGGATAAGTGAATAGTCTATGTTTAAAACCATAAATGATAATTTTTGCTGCTCTGGAAAAAAAACTCCCATCCACAGCAGCAGAGATTTCTTAGGAATGGCATGGGGAAGAACCAGCCCACAGGTTGCAAATGCTTCAAGCTTCTGATTCTAGGGAAAAGCTTTCTTTGCATTAGAACATAATTCAAACATATACTACAGCTTTTTTCCATGTCAGTAGAGAAGAAATCATGCATGACTTCTCTATACAGAAACAGAAGGCTGTTACTGTGTTTTAGTATTTCAAATTTCTGTAGGTAGTTTTAAATTCTTTTAAGCCTAACCTTTTCCATTTAAGCTATTGTTTGACTCTATACTAATACAAAAAAGGTTAAATTTTGTAATGTACATACAACCAAATAACACAAAATACAAATAAATATATAAAAATCAAAACTGTCAAGTTATTTGTGAGTGTCTGGAGAGGTACTATTAGATATGATTGAAAGGAGAAAATGAAATGCTGTTCAGAAAATCAAATTTCCTCAACTGAAGAATTAACTGACTCTTCAGGAAACCAAATTTTATATACATATTTACCAAATAAAGTTTATTTTTAGGATCTTATTTGATTTTAAAGATTTGTTTGAGAACAAGTAGAAGATAAGTAAAATAGAGAGAAGAGTAGACAAAAGGGACGCATGGGAAAACGAGATAAAAGAGGCATAAGGAAGTACAGAAAATGAAAGACAAAAAGAATAACTCACAGCATAAAATAAAATAGTTCAGTTGGAAGGGGCCTACAATGACCATGAGTCCAAATGCAATGTTTACATTATTTTCTGCATTATTCTGCACAAAGCATCTTCTAAACATATGTTAAAGGAAGGATTTCACCAAAAGGGGACTTTCCAGGGTACCAAAACTTTTAATGATAATTTGTTAAACTGAAGTTCAAGAGAGGAGAAAAACCAAACCACACTGATAGTTAAGTTAAATTGTCAGGATTTTTATTTCCATTTCCCACTGTCCTTTTGATCTGAGGTGAATGCTGAAGAGGCACAGCATCCCAAGAGAGTTCTCTTCGTGTCCTCCCGTCACTGGAAGGGCAGAATTTCATGTACAAATCCTAGATAAATTGGCATTTAGGAACAAAAATGCTCTTGCATCTTGGACAGCAATTCACTCTGCCCTTTTCCCTCTACAGTCTGACACTTGAAAAAACTCATTAGGCATCCGTTAGTTTAGGTCAAACACATCCCACACACTTAACTTCAGTTCAACTCAGGAACGGCTATTCTTCATGACAGGTGACCTCTCTACCTACTGCTCAGTTGCACTTACAATTCAGACAAGCAAATTTTTCCCAAGTCCTGCAAAGGATGATGCAGAAAAGGGACCAGAAAGGCATTGTACGTGTCCAGCACACTGGCAACAAGGGAAATCTTTCCATCACTGCAGTCAGCCTGCCAAAATCACACTGCAGACAAGAGCTACACTCATGGAGATGACCAGGTAGGCACTCATTTATATATACTACCCCTGCTCCAACCATGTGTGATCTCCTCCTATCTGGATGACCTGCAGTAATTTTTTAAGTTAATCTTTGATGTGCTGTTAAAAGTGATGTCTCTTTTCAAAGAATGCATGTGTGTAACTCCACTGATTTTACTGGGAGTCCATCAAGCATATATATTGGATGCTTCACAGTAAATATGTGCAGGACCTGCTTCTTGACTCCCCTTTAAAATGATGACTTTGTTTTAACCTTTTAATCCATTTTCTTCTAACAATATTGAACTACTTCTACTGTGCTCCATTTTCCATTTCGCTCTTAAAAAAAGTGTGTCTAATGCTGGAAGACATCTACCATTGTCCTGCTAAAAGATATAATGTACAATGTTCCTGCAGGATAGGTAATTAATTACATTTGAGGTATCTGACATACAGCAACTACAATAGTTTGGTGAATAGAACTTTCATTTCCGTTTGAGTATCTCCAGCTAGTCAGTAAGTCCATTCACTCCCCGCCCGAGCTAAATGCTCTCATATCAAATGACTGTACCTTTCATGCATATAGTTGACTCCGAGTAACAACTGTATAAACCAGTCTATTACTTGACTTTGAGTGAACATCTTCCCAGAATCTTTGTACTCTTGAATTTTAAAGTCTAGATCTCCACCCTGAAAAATACCACAACATATTTGTACATTTAAATTAAGTTTTCAAAATGCTATCTCCATCAAAGTACAGGACCCCACTTCCTTAGACCTTCAGGCATCCTATCATGTAGGTCTAAAAAATCAACATATGCACATGAATTCTGAACTCTACCAGCACCAAAAGCACACACAAGTGAGCGTCAAAATTGTATCAACCGGTCTGGCTTTGTAGTTTTCTCTTAGTGTTACACCAGATCATCAAAGTTTCCAGCTGTTCTTACTTCATGTCACTCAACTTCAACATCTGAGCTGGTCACCCCCAACCTTTATAGTCAACACAAAGGAACACACCTGTGTAGTGAAATTATCTCTGCCATCCAGTTATCTGCCTTAGGAAGGGATGGATCATGTTGTAGAAATGCTGTTTCTCTGCAAAGATTTATGATGAGGGCCTACATTGACTGGCTAATATATAGACAAGTAAAATTAATCTGTCCCTATCAGTCTAAATAAGTTAATAAATTTGAGAAAAGCATTTCCACTCCAGTGAACCATTGCATAGTCATGAGACACTCATTTACTATGTTATAATAACCACGTCAGCATCAAAGAAACCATGTTGTTCCCTTAAGAATTAAAATACAGTCTCTTTAATCACAACACTTTGCCCTCTCTCAAACTCACTTTTGCCAGAAACAAAACAGACTTAAAGCCTCAAGAGTATGTAGCATGTGTTACTGTGATACCCCATTAAAACAACACTTGATCTTGAAGTAGCAGTAGGAATGGAACAATGTGACACACAGTGGAGACTGCCAATAAACCAGAAAATATATCCAGAAAAAGACTACTTGAAAACTCTAATCCAGATATTTGGAAATACCAGTTGCACAACAACATGATGAAAGAAGATTTTTGAGGAGACTTCCAGGAAAACCATTCTTTTTGCTCCAAAATACACAGATGGTGGTCGGCTGATTGTTTATGCAGTTTATAAAATAAATTCATTATTTCTGCAAGAATGCACACACATTAATGGTAAGCAATGTGTTGAGGTAACTAACCCCAGAGCAAAGGGACTGTGAGTCTGATTACACTCTAGTGACTGATTACCTTACATCAGGACAGTTTATTTGTCATAAATCATTACTTTTACATTGTACATTCTGCATAAAATCAGAAGTTTTATGTGCCATATACAAGAAACTATTTCACCTGTACGACTGTACCAGTACCATCACTTCCCATCATCAACCCTTTATTCCTCTGCACTGTTGACTCTCACTATTTTATGACGCCTTCAGCATTTCTTGTTTTTCTGTTCCCAACACCACAGTGCTTCATACTGCTGCTACAAAATAAGCAGCTTTTGTCCTTGCAGATCTATACATTCATGTGCTTCTGACATGAGCTTACAGTAATTTCTATGGGCTTTCTGGTTCTAAGTTACAACATTCAAAAGTGAGTGTGTTAAAAGAAAGCAAATCTGTTTTGTCATCTATCAAAAATGTGTTCCCTGACAATGTCCTGCAATTTTTTAATTGAAATGTCTGAATCATTTCATTCGCTAGGGAAGGGAATATGGGTTCAGCTCTCCATCTGCTGCCCTGCTGCAGCCCAGAGAGAAGCTCTTCTGGGAACTTGGAACTCTCAGCAGCTGCTTCCCCTTTGCAACTCCAAATGTTCAGCAGCTTCCCCCTGGTTGCTTGCAGCAGAGAAGAGGAAGGAAAGAAAAATTGTTGCTGGGTACTCCATTGCATGGCAACCAGATGGGCTGTGCCTGAGTCTACTCACGCACCTCAAAAACAATGAGTCATTATTACAAAATAAACTGTTCCAGACAGATGCCCCAGACCATCCAGAGCCCAGGACTGAGGGGGTGCTCAAATGTGTGTCAGCTGGCTGCTGGCCTCAAGAGACTGTGTACTATCCAGGTGAGGACAGATGAAGTGCAGCAGGCTCCAAACACCATTTCTCCCTGTCCCAACGTGTCCCCTCTCACAATAACACATTGCCATGAAAAATGCAAAGAAAAGTAAGTGCAGGACCTACGGAGTTAGGGCAGTGAATACTCTGAAGCTGAGGGACAATTCTTGAGAGAGGTTTAAGGAGAACAAAAGCAGTTGAACAATGCACTACACGTGCCCTCACATAACTGCATAGCTTTTTACCTTCAAGCAGGGAAGACTGGTCTCAATGTCCCACAATTAATTTAACCTTGATTTTGTGTCCAGAAAAAGGAAAACAAAAGCACATCATAAAAGATTGCTGAAATACTGCTGCTGTGAAACTCTGAAAAAATTTGTCAACCCAATTTAGCATTTTGGAAGGTCAGTATAACAAAATTCATAAGGAATTCAACAATTTAACAAATTAGGTACATATGGAGTTTCCAAGCTGCAGTTTCTATTTAAATATCAAGAGTATCAAACACACCAGCAAATTATTTAAAATTTATCTATTATATCTAGCTTAGCATCTAGAGCTGATAGTGTGAACAGGCATTGACTGCTTCAGTTACTCCTTTTGCTCAGATTTCCTTAGCATATGTGTACTCACATCACAGCTGAGACCGCCGTCAAGAGACATAAATAATTGTCTGGGGGAAAGTACAACCAGTTCTGCCTTATAATATATTAAAATGATGTAACTTTTAAAGTAACTGCCTTGTAAAAACCGTATTTTATTGAAGTCCAATTTATACTACAAAATGAAATGCAAGGTTCATTAAGGCATTTTTGTTTGAAATCAGTCTTAGTTGGTAGTGTTTATATTACCCATAAGATCTGGAACTGAGGAAAGTGTCTAAGAAGCTCAACAAGTGCGATCAAAACAGAACCCATATACTTCCTTTCTATAATTTAGATTAAATTCAGTTGTAATAAAAGATGTCAAGCTGAGCAATGGAGACCAATGTTCTCTGTTTTTCTTTCACAGGACAAGGTATAGCACGGGGCAGCTGCACTGGAGGCTCCCTCTATGCTACTCATGCAACAATGAACAAAGCACCGTGGCTAATGAATAAGTCACAGCACTTTGGAGAAAACAGAATCAGGCTCAGGGGGGTAGTTCCGTTTCCATGCCAACTTAATGTGTGCTCTTTTTTTTGAGTCTGCCCAAGAGTACCAATTACTGCCAATCTGGTAATTATTCTATGCATGAGAAACTGAATGTACTAGACCTCCAAACAAGGATCAGGTAGCACTACATTTTTCTCATTCTCAATTTATGCATGATTTAAACAGGCATCTTCTAGGTCAAAAGGCCCAAATCCCATCACATACAAAGGCAGGTTATAGGTAAGTAAATACAAAAGTATACCTTCTGGAAATACTCCCACTAAAATAGAAAAGAAACTATATAGCAATGTGTGCAACTTTGCTTTGTACTTTTCCTTGTCTGAACATTCAATGAAATATATTGTAATGGCTTAAATGCAACAATACCACAGAATGTGTCCTTTGGGAAAAAGTCAGAAGCACACACTATTGGGCCAAGTATCATCCTGACCTCACCCAGCAGACTCAGAATTGAAAAGATTCAGTGCATAGCCAGTGAATCCATTTCCTCTTCCTTCATTTGCCTTGCTCTAATACATTCTTGTTTGAGGATGTGACTCCCAGATCATAGGGTGATCTGTACCAAAACGTTTTCATGCGGGGTAGTTTATATCGCCTGCATAAAAACCCCCAAAACTCCAAGGAGTCATGCTTGTGATTACTCTGCTATCATGCTCTTTTTTATTCACTCATAACTTTATGCCAAATGAACAAAAAAATTTTTAAAAGGAGAGTAAAAAGCAGCGGATAGATAAAAGATACTATAGTGCTGCTGAAATAGGTTCCTTTATTCCTATATGTTTAACTGATGTGGTATTGGGTCACTTTTTACTGCTAGTAGAGAGAAAATTATGGGTGCATGGGAATAGCTGGACTAGATTAGAATAATCTTTCAGTTCTGATCTCTGGATTTCCTCAAAGATTTGACAATATTCTCAAACCCCAACTGTCAGACATTCAGGGAACGGCACAAAAAGCTTCTGCATGGGCGTTAAAATACTATATGAACAAATACTCAGATTGTATCACAGAACTGAACATTTCAGATTTAATTTTTAAATATCCCAGCAAAAAATATGCATTTAACTGTCATCAAAGAAAGCTTCTAAGGAAGAAATAACTGACATGAATGGTACTTGTTTAATTATTCCCATGAGAGCTGCGTTCTTGAAGAAATGTGATTAGTTAAGTCAAATCTGATTTGTGGACAGGTAACACAGTAGTCTAAGTTCATTATCTTCCAAAGCATTTCAGCATGTCTAGCAGAGCACAACTGAAGAGTTTGCTTCACAGTTTCATTAAAAGATCACTTTATGTATGACAGACTTTTTTTGAAAGAGCACATCTATATTTAATACAAAGTAGGCACTTGTTTTATATAAACTACTAAAAAACTGGCTTAAATATGTTTAAATTCTTATTTGAAAGCTTTAAGACAGATTTCAGCAATATGTTCTTAAACCAAATGCTGGAGTCAAAAAATGAATGGTAACTATACTATAGAACATCCTGCTTTAATACTTGTTGTATCCACTACACTCTGGTCTTTGACTCACACTGTTTTTCATTTTGTAAAGTCAATGTTGCTGCCAAACTCATCATCCATGTGATCAGGCTTAAGCTTCTTGTAATCACCTCCAAATCACAAGTGAGTTTTCCCTTCCTCATTTATACCAGATTTTGTCATGCCCCCACACCCCCAATCTCAATCTCTCCCACCTATCAGCAGCACATAAGTGGTCCAACCTTTCTGAGCTCTCCCACAGATCTGGCAGTGAGTCTGCATTTAAGCCTTTCTTGTAACACTTGTAACATCAAATGAACTTGCACTTAAAATTACCTATTTCTTCTTCTGTGGTTTGTTCATCCACGAGTATTACATGAGCATTCCTTATCTGAAAGGAGCACACCTAACAAGTAGCAGGTGATTCCACAAGCAACAAATAAAGACTGAAGTTCAAACTAAAACATTTTATAAAATGGCTTCTCAGAAGACCCTATTTCAATACACACATTCTGTCGAATTTCTTCAGTCTCACCTCACAATATTCAGTGATAATGCAGAAACTATCTCGCTCCACAAAGCTTGCATAAAATTTGACAATGGCTGGATGGTCTAATTTGGAGAGTAGCTGTGCTTCCAAATTTGCTTCAACTGTTTCATTAGGCTTTAGGTTTCCAACAGAGATTTCCTTTAGGACCTTTCTGGAGGAAAAAAAAAGGAAATCTTTATATTAATAAAACCAGAGAAATATAAAAAATATGTAACATTCAAAATCCCATCAAAATTTCCTTATATGCAAAATAGTAACATTGACCAAATATTGCCAACATGAAATGATGAGGCAAATATGGGTAAACAAAGAGAATGCATTAAAAGTCAAACAAATATGCTAGTCACCATAAATATTAAGCAACATAATAAAAATACTGTTTTGAAATACTTCTCCCACTAATTACCTACTGCACTGTTTTCTTTATAACATGTTTTCAGTGCTATGGATTACTGCATAGTAACAAACATAAATAAAAAATGAAATCTAAGTGATTTCTAACCCACTCAGAGCATATGGTCAAGATACATGAAACAAGGAGTAGCAAAAAACTGCATTTGCAGCTTCTGCCTAAGTCTCTCCATGGAGGCATGAGAAAATAATATTTCTGTGGCTGTTTTTCTGGTGATAAACTCAGGCTGTCCATTTTTTTTTTTTTCTAAAGATCAGCCTGTCCTTCTCCTGAGCACGTAACTGGAAAGTAAAAATCTAGATTTGGGGTTGGAATCTAATAATACTCTTTTAATGAATTCTAATCCTTTAGTACTTAACGTTTGTTTAGGGAGACCCTAAATTCCCTAGAAAAGGCTGGGAAAATGTAGGGGTTTTTCATATTCTTCAACCTTAACACATGAATGTGCCATAGGAGAATTTGTAGTTCAGAATTCTCTCTATACAGAAGCTGGAATAGGGCAGTTTACTGTTAACTTGACCTGGAAAAACCCCTCAGTGCAGGGCACTATAACAAAGCATATTTTGCCAAGATCTTCTTGATTAAATGTTTAAAAAAGACAACACAACACATTCCATTTGCTTTACCACTCACTGAAAAATAGATCATAGCTCTTTTCTGAAGGAGATACTGAAGACTATTAGAGAATATAATGGTTTTTTACTGAAACAAAGTGATGAATGTCCCCAAACTTTTGAATACATGAAAGGAAAGTTTCAGATTGAAGGGACGCTTCCACAGTGCTTTTAGTAATTTCCCCATTCAATAGAGCATGGTTGTAAAGTTACAGGAGTTAAACGTGACGGTGATAAAACTAAAATAATTCACATTATCTAAGGGGGGAAAAAAAAGCTGTGTTTCTTCACAAGAAAACTTTTTCCTAAATCTGAACAATCAATTTCTGACTAGCAACGTACGAATTTTCATATAAACTTGCCCAATCCCCATCAGGAATTGTGATGAAAAAAACATGCCCTTTGATCTGTTTGCATCTCTGCAGACAAGCTTCACGGAACACAGACAGGCAATACCTACTGCAGTCTCCTCATCTTCAGCTGATGTGGGTCATTACTCCCTCCTTCATAAAAATCATGTCACAGAACTGACAAACAGGATGAGTCCTTGTTAAAGACCACTTAATACAAGTTTCTTGTATACCCAAGACAGCAATAAAAGCCTGACGTTTTGATGTGCAGGGATAGCTTGTCATCTTACTCATTCAGTGATCTTAATGCTGTCATCAGCTGTCAGACAAGATGACAGGTGTTTTTCTTATTTAAATTAATTCCCAGAAGAAGAAATCAAGAAAATACACTTTTTGTAAATAAGGTATTGGTTTTCTGCAACACAATTCTAATTCATTCCCACAGCTGAAAGACATTTGCTTCTAGAAAGAAGACTTTTGGATGCAATCGAAATTAGGCAAATCTGCATGCCCCTGGTATATGTGTGTACCGTGTCTCTATGTAGATAAGGTTTGATTTTACTGCATTAAATATGAAGAACGTAACTAGACTTCACACTTTCTGCAAAGCTTTTGATAATACCTTAGCAAATACACTTAAAAATTTAAAATATGTACTCAAAAAACTCTGTGTTAATTAAGTATTGACAAAGAAGTTATGTCAGATTCTCAGAAGCCTCACAGAGAAAACAGAGAAGTCTCCAGATCTGCAGTGACTCTTTTTTGTTAACTTTGGAAGAAAAACAAGGAAGATAAAAATCTTCAGCCTAGATAGAAATTCATCCATATAAATTAACTATACTTTTCAATACATAAAACACCTAAAGAGTGCTTAAATTCACCCTACCCCATTTCAGTATTTACACAAGTAAATTCTACCCAAACAGGCAGCTAAAATAGGCACATTCTGTGATTTATACGGCTCCTAAGATAACTCCAATTTGGCATCTCTGGTGATGTCAAATAGGCTGATAGATACACAAATAAAAAGTTAGTAATCACAAGAAAACAACAAACCTTTCTTAGTTAAATCGTCCTGACTGCACCTCCCCTCTACCAATAAAATCCAGCTCTACATTTTGAAGGAGACAAAGTGTTTCTGTTTCTACGATCCAACCTGCATTTTATGGTTGGCTTATAATAAAGAGTGAGCCATCATTGCTCGTAATTCAGACATGGTGCTTGCAGATAATTTGCTGAAAATCTCCCTGCTTTGTGTTACTTAACTATTTTTTGTAAACTGAAGTAGTTTAAACAAACCTTTTGAAGAGTGTTACATGAACGTTTATTCTGGATCTTGGGAATAATAGCCTCTTTTGTTAAGATTTTATCAAGACTCCATCTGGAGTATACAGGTCCACCTGAAAGTCAAGTTTTCTCAAAAAATCTGCTTCCATATTTTCTGCCATTTAGGTTCAAGTATTAAGCAGGATTTAAAAGGTCTAAAGCTGTTTGCATGAACTAATAAATCTCAGATTTACTGTATGAGCAAAGAAAATAGAGATCTAGGTGGCATATACAGAAAACCAGGTAAACCCACTAAACAGTGGATATCCTCCAAATACAATATTTAACTATCCCTTCTGTATAATGCTAAATGAGATATGCTAATTTAAATTTAAATATTATTATAAATTTGACTTAGTGTAGACTACAGATACATAAGCAGATCATAGAATTGTTTAGATTGGAAATGACCTTTAAGATCATTGAGTCCAACCACAATCCTCACACTGCCAAGTCCACCGCTAGACCACGTATCTAAAGATAAAATATCAATGAACACACAATTAGAAAACTTTATTATAGAAGTGCTAGCAGATATCTTAAACACAGAACAACAGCCACTGGATTTTAACTGTGTGGAAAAAAACTTCAGCCTTGCATTCAATCAATAACGGAAACACACTTTGAACTTTATCTTGAACTGACCACAACTGAAAGAGTCTTGTAGTGAAAGCATTCATATCTGAAGAGTAAAGAAATCGAACTGTCACCATGTGCATCCATCCTGGAGGAAGCTGGGTCTGGTATAGGTAACAACATCCATCCCTTCAGAGTTGAAAAATAACATGAGAGATGAGCCCACTCCCACTCCCCAAAATACAGAAAGCAACATATCAGCCTCTGCTGTGCCCACACCTCAATAGGCCCACACCTCTTCCCTGGGAATGGTTTCTCTGGGAACACCTTCTGATTTTCATTAGGAAAACCTTGCTGGCCTGTGTTGTCACACTCTGAAAAGCAGCCAAACCAGTTCATTGGGTCTAAAAGCACAATAAGAGGGAGCAAGTGAGGCTAAAGAGAGCGAGACTCAAAGCAAGAGAAAAACAAACAGGAAGCAGAACCCTCCAGAATATGGGCCCATAGTGGGAATCCCTTCTTGAGCTTTATTAGTGACTGACAATACACCACAGCAGTGTTTATCTCAGTCTATTTGCACTGATCTAAAATTGAATATTTTACAACCCATCTGGTATTTGTTTACATTGGTGACATACTTTATTATTATATAATTTGGTTTATTGGATCAGATGCAATTCTTAAAAGGCAGTGTTTCTCAAAATGCACTATGTTAATGGAGTAAACTGCAATATGAATTATTGTCTAGGTACATTTTCTTGCTGAGAAGGAAGTAAGAGAAATATAACTCTTTTAATAGCAAGAATAAATAGGTCTGATAAAATAACAGAAAAATTGTGATCCAGGAATATATGATCAAAATTTGAAGCTTTAATTAAACAGAAACTTCATTTTACACAGGCAGTTTTTCAGTTAACTGCAGTTAATTATAATTTCATTTAGGGTTTAAGTTGTCAATATGCAGAGTTGTAGCACAACCCATAATAGTGTGCTGTATTTCTATCCATGCTGCCCTTCGTAGGACTGCCACTTCACCCTGGTAACTCCTCAGTACAAGGATCAAGTGCAATTCTACAAAAATGCATCACCTCTTACTGGGTCTGTAACTGGATCTGAAATTGGTCACAAAGAATAAGATTAAAGGAGTGCCTATCTAATTAATGATGCCTTCTATTCTACTTATCAAATGGCAAGCAGCAAAGGTACAGCACTACAAATGGGGATCAAAATGAAGAAGAGGTGACAACCTTCATGCAGAAAGTTTGCACAAAGCCTCCACCCTAAGGAAACAGTCTGAGAAATTTGGTAACAAAGGCACCATGTGCCTACAGACAGGGTGAAGTCACTCACCATTACTGCTTCTTCTTTTCTGCAGTTTACAGCTTAGCAACAAAAATTCAAACAGTGATTCTTTACATTTTATCCATCATATTTGGAACATCAATGTCTGCATGGCCAGATAATTTAGAGACATTCATCTATCTGTTAGAGAAAGAGGACGCTGGTGCAACCATGAAATACAAAAAGTCAGCATACACAAATCAGTCCTACCTAGAACACTTCGTTTTAGATAAGGAAAGAAATGGAGTAAATTAAGGGCACTTGATTTCTGTGGAAAAATCAAAAGGATTACCATACTTCCACTGAAAAGCAAACAGTGAGTGCTGTTTGGTATTCCTCCTTACATATACAAACTGACTCATTACCCAAAGTATTTCAGACCCAAGTATTACTATGTACAGTCTAAAATCAAATCTTGGGTTCCCATGTCCACTATAGATTTATTAGTCAAGCCATAACCCCTTTTCAATCCTATATAACACTGCATAGCTTCTTAAATCAAATGCTGCACTTCTTTTGTCGTCCCCCTGGACATTATTGACTTACCAGTAATGCCAGAACAGTGACCAGCAACCCGTTTTTGCTGTTCTCCAAGCAGCTTATTCACACTGTTCATGAACATTCACAGACACTGAGAACTAATCCCTGAGTTAACCACTACGAATTCAATCGCTATGTGAGCACTGTAATATCCGCAGATGGATTAAACATAATTTCATTTTCTGAATAAGCACTTTAACTAATTTAACCTCGCTTTAATATCTTTGAATGGCGATGAGATTTCTTAAATTTGCAAGTGAAATGGATGATTCACTTTCCATTTCCATCAGCAAGTCACAATTATAGCACTTACAAATATTTTTCAAGATGCCAAATTTTCAAATGCTCGAACATACGCACAAACACTGAACAGGCCAGCTCATGGTGAAAAGAGTTTGTGGTTATTTGAAAATTAACAGTTCCTAATTAGTATCCCAAAAAATGTAGAATATATTTTCTGGAACATGAAAAAGAACACTGTTGAAATATGTTAGCTTCAAGGAAAACAACTTATATCATTTTCCTCTGCACTGAGCAAACTCTCACATATACAAAGGGGCATAATTTAAATTCTTTTCGGACAGCCATACGTGCCAGTTTTGGAAAAAATCAGTACTTAGAAAGCAAAGCAGAGCAATTGTGTTATCTTCCACAGAACTGAACAAGTGATTAAATGAAATTATTTATTTAGAGATTAAAATGCGTTTATTGTGAATAATTCTTTGGAATATTTTGGGTTGCTGTCTACATTGATTAAAAATTACAGGATAAAAGTAGGCATTGATTAATAAAGGATGAATTTTCTTCTAAAGCCATTGATTAATAAAGGATGAATTTTCTTCTAAAGCCATATTTTTGAAATTAGAACTTTCTTCCTAGAGAGAAATGGAAAAATAAAATTGTAAATACATTTATAGTCTATTCATATGTTTCAGCTCTAAATCAAATACTAATAGACTGATTGAAATGAAGAAATTTGTGTCTTAACAGGAAAATTACTAAAAATTGCTAGGAGATACTGACTAATACCTGTGTACTTATATTTAGCAATACTTTATGGTTACATGTTGCATTATCCCCCTCTACTGTTCATCCAACTTTTTCCTACAGCCCAGTCTTGCTTAAGAATGCAATGAAGCATCATGCTGCCCCTAACCTAAATGGGATTTTTGAGAAATATGACAAGAACTAAATAATTAGTTTATTCTCTGGATCTTTGAAGACTTCCATTAGAGAACAAATCTTCTAAACCAGGCATTTATCCATTGTGATTTCATTACACAGACTTAATATACTTTATAATTAACTGCTCTCTACTAATTATCATTCCCTTTCAAACAAGAGGAGACACCATTACAGAATTTAAGACTGAATGCAGCGTTTTGTCTTCAAGCATTTTAATTTGATTAAACATCTCATAATTACCATGTTATAACTCTTCAACTTGCAGCCTTGGGCTAGAGCATCTGCCAAAAAGAATTTTCCTTCTGTAGGAATTAGTTCAAATTTTGAAATTAATTGTAATTTGAAATTCTGAAGAAAGACCTTCATATCACCTGATCTGTATTCATCCGTTCACAGAAAACAGACTATTTTGAACAACAGGAGTTGTGAAGGGAAACCAGACATACTAAAATTTGAGGTAAGAATGCATTCCATAGAAATTCAACTAAAACACTTGTTAATGCAAAATTTAATTGGTTCTCTTCTGAATTTAAATATATTTGTAAGTAGAATTATGTTCCTTTCACTGTTGCAAGGATATTTATGTCAACAGTATTGTCCCTTCAGTGGAACTAATTCCCAAAAGTAATTTAAACAGTAATTGCTGCAACTTTAATGAGAAAATTCACTCTCCCTACATGTCTCTTTCCATCAGGCATCTCCTTCAATGTTTATTTCTGATAGGCATTCAAGTATCTATGGTACCAAAAAAAAAAACAACAAAGGAGAGAGGAGTGCAGAAAAAGATAAAAGCATGGTTTATAACTTTACAAAAGCATGTTACTAAATAGTCTGTAATCAAAAGCAAAGGGAGTCAAGCAATGCTGAGGAAATTAATTGCATATAACATCCATTGTTAGATAAATATCTTTTAATACTTTCAAGCCCTCTTGAGTATGATACTCTGGTCTTAACAATCAGTGAAACACATGCAATTAAAAAATTAAGCAACTACCCAGCAACACTGAAAAGTTGTTCTAGAACACGTGAAGGGCACACTGTGGATGTAAGAGAAACAATGACCTAGAAATTACAGTTACTAGTAAGTCACATAAGCACAACAACAAAACGAAACAGAAAAAAAAATTAGGGAAAAATACAGTGACCGTCCAGCAAATCCAGAATTTATTCCACTCATTGCAGCAGTTTTCTCATCACAATGTACTGAATGCAACAAAGAACTGGAGGCTCCTTCTGCATGGAAGAAGTTCAAACCACCATTGTTTAGATTGGAAATCACCTTTAAGATCAACGAGTCCAACCACAAAACTCACAATGCCAAGTCCACCACTAGACCTCACGCAGACTTAAGAGTAAACACCTTGCCAACAAGGGTAGCCTAAAAGAAGACATAGTAGACAGGCATATTCAAATATTTCAAACACCTACAGTATCTTTGAGGCAGGTGGCCACAGTTCAACCTAAAGTAATAATACTGCACCTCTCCCCATTTTCTTACTAAAGCTAGCTTACAAATGCATGAAAACTAAACATCAGTTTCAGCAAAAGGAATGAGACAGAAGTGATCTCAAAGCATTTGCTTAATTACAAAATCATTAAATTCTGTCTCCCCTGTGCACCTCTGTAGTGGTTTTGAAGAAAGATAATTCACCAATAATGCCTTAAGCACAGATCTCCACCCAATGTTGAAAACTTATAAACAATTCTCAAAACAATGAACTCAACCACCAGCACTGCTCACTGCCTGCACCTCTAATCAGAATGAGGTGAGTGCTGCAACATGGAGCTCCTGGGAGCTTGGCTCTGCAGGGGATGAGATTTACTGTAAACTCAAGTAGTATTTCCTTTAAGGCACGCTGCCTGCCACTTACATACGTTAAAGACCTAGTTAGAATCCTCTCCAGTCAAATGGACAAATCCCACTCAAAATGAAAAAGTAGGCTGCTTAGTTTAGGAAAGGTGTATCAAAAAGGGAGCAGTAAAAAAAGAAAAAAGGAAAACCAATAACAATACCACCAAAGCTCATAAAGGTGACTAAGCAGATGTAAAAGTTGTATTAGACAGCGCTGTGGAGGATTTCACAGACACCTGTGTTACGCAAGCCAAACGAAGGGTCTCAACCTGTTCCAGTGTGGATCTTTTGATTCCAAAGAAGCCACAGAATGCTGGGGTTTGTGCTTTTGATTACGAGGGAACTAGAAATTTTAATACAGAAATTGTCTGTGCAAAGGACTGCAGCATAGCTGTGACTTTAAATTGCCAAATCCACCACCAGCATGGGCAGGATAAAATCTTACATCAGCGCTGTAATGCCAAGCTGTCCCACTGGAGCCTTATCCAGCACAGGAACTTCATAAACTTTCTTACATTGAGCTGGAGGAGCCCTACTGTGCCATACTGGGCTGCAGGAATAGCTGGGCACTGGCAGGGATGCAGGAGGTAGAGACTAAAGCACCTTCCCACAGGCTTCCAGTGAGATCTGCTGTGGGTGAGTCCGAGGTTATCAAACTTGTGTTTGAATCAGGATTGTATTGGGCCGCACTAGAAACGATCTGAAACAACTGAGGCCGTAGCTGGGACTGCACTTGAAGCAAAACATTTACAGTTTCACTCCCTGGCAACCACCACTGCAGGTGTACTCTTAACTAAAACATGAGAGCATCAGCCACTCTCACAGAGGTTTCAGCAAGGAAATTGCTCGGACACTGAGCTCTAGGCCTTGACTCCTGTAACACTGCTCGCAGAATATAAAAGTCATGCTTGGGCACTCAAGTGGAAAGCTCATGAAGGCTCACTTCTCAAACCGCTCTAGCTAAATCCACAAGGCTTTTACAGTGTCTTATTTGGGCCAAGCATGATCATACTCCTCAGCAGGCACAGCAGCTCTGCTGACACACACGGCAGCTGAGCCTTACACATGAAGCAGAGATACACATGACTGAACCAAGCCAAAAATGGTTCTTTAAGAAAAACTTACTTAAAAGTAAGCCACAATCAGGAAGGTCCTACAGGAAATGTACCTTTGATCAGTTTTCAAGGAGATCATGAATATCTGTTTGCAAATCTAAAATGTCCTAATAAATTCCAGTTTTACTTTCTAGCAGTTATTATTAAATGAAGAAGAAGAATAAAGGGAAGCAGTGTAATTAGATGAGTATGCACAAAACAACTGGCAGGGAGTAATTTGTTACTGTTTTAATCAATTCAGCATCAAATGACCATTCCCTTGGAATACCTTCAGAGAAGCAAACAGGCAGCAAACACAGAGATTTGACAACACAGCAATCTGCTGATTGTCACTTGGATATTCATAAGTTACAAATCTCTTCCACCTTTAGATTTTATATCATTTGTTATAAGAAGTCATAAATAATTGAAAGTCACATGATAAATTATTCAGCTAAGTGCATAGTTTCCAAGGAATCCTAGCATGAGTCTGGATTAAAGCTATAATGCAAGTCAGATGCAGAAGCTGAGCTGACACCCCACAGTTACCACACAGTGGAGCAGTCCAGGGAGTTTGGCACTCGGCAGCGTGTCCTTTCCACCACAGGGACACGTAAATACCTTGTGAATATTTATGAACTAGAAGTCCCTATTGCCTACTGTGTACTTCAGCTGCTTGCCCATACATGGTTATGAGTCAGTGACACTTAACCCAGAGGTTCCCTTGGCACAATTGATTAGGACATTCATTTTCTTTAAGCGATGGCACTGTCCTTCAAGACTACTGCTGAACTTCAATCTCTGCTGTAAAAGACTTTGTCTTCAACCATAATTACCTGTTATAATTAACTGATAAGACACTCAGGGGGACTAGCATAGAAGTGACTGCAGGAATATCACTTAGTTGTAAAAATGCTGGTACAATCCTTCTACTTTCTTTATGCAAACCAAGTTATCTCTTTTGGGTAGGTCTAGGTCCACAATGTCCAGGAAAAAAAATATCAAATAATCCACAAACCAAGACATCCTGGGTAAACTGGAACTAAGAGGCTTGCTTTTGTACAGATTTCTCTCTTGTGCTTAACTGACTTTAGGGTCTAAGATATGAATTCTGTTTCTAGTTTCTTCCAAAAGAAGGGGGAAAACTGATAATCTCTCTCCTGTATAGACCGTTTAGTACATAAGAAACTTTGTTCATAGTGAAGAACCTCCCAGGTTCTGACCTTTTCCTCTATGAGGGCATGTTTTTTGTTCTCCAGTCTGCTGCTTTCATGTAAATTGCAGGGACTTCTGAGATATTTAACTCTCTGTCATACTCGATGAGAATCATCCAATAGGATCAAAAGTTCTTGCACCAGAAAATACAATTTACAAAAAAAAAAAAAAAAAACCAGTTAGGAAATAAAAGCAAGCAACAGGCAAGGAACGTGTCATACAATGCAAGACTTAAGAGGGAGTTAGAGTAAGGGACCTACATATGCTACTATACTCGTAGTAATTCATAACCTTATTGTTTATAGAGTATGCAAGTTAACCACATCATACTGATCTAGTGTGACCTCAGAAAGTCAGTAATCCTGATCCCATCCATACAAAGAACTGGAGAGAAGCCTGAAGCTGGCACGTACTTCTTAGAGAAGCAGGCACTGCTGGCCTGAGCAGCCCTTAGAATTTTATGTGAAATAAGTCTGTTCATTTGAGGTATGTCCCAAATAATCGTCTCTCTCTCCTTCCCAGCTGAAGCAACTCTGTCCATAACACTTTACTCACAACAGGTATGATCCTTGAGAGTAACAAAATACAAGGCACAACCTAAAACTGTTTCTAGAATCATGCAAAAGCTTTGCTGAGCATACTTAAAATTGCCATCCATTAGTACGTAAGTGGTAGAAATGTGGGAGGATGCCCTCGCTGATTCACGCTTGAGGCGTGGAAGGAATGAATTGTGATAGGCGAGCACCCCCTCGTGATGGAAAGCTTACGTACAGCATTGCACATCTTACAGCACTTGGGCTGGTTAAATACTGGTGTATTTCTATTGTACTGCGGTCACAAAAAGAGACTGATAAAAACAATTTAAAGTAAAACCAAAAATACGTCATTTGATATTCAGTCTCTGTCCTGAAGATAGCAGAGGACACACTCAGGCTCATCCCTAACAAAACGCAGGCATGAAATGCTGCAGGCAGTGAACATTTGTTCAAGGCAATCACTCAAAACTCTTAAGAAAAAAATAAAAATAGCCACTTAAAAGCTTAAGGCATGTTTCTTGTTTTTGAGGTTTGGCAGGTTGTGCTATAGCAGCAACTGTGTGAAGACCCACATTTCACAATACTGTTAATAGTCTAAGAATGAGTTCAGTGACAGCTGAATTCTGAAGTGTCTTAGAAGCTCAGGTACTTCCTGTCACCTTGTTTGCATGAGAGACTATCTTAACATAAAAATAAAATGAAAAATATTGTTTATTGGTTTAAATTAAATATTTCATTAAAGAACATTTTTTTGAGAAAAGTGTAGCTAAGACTATGAGAGAGCTAAAATCCTTTAAGCCATATGAAAAACCTAAGAGCTTAGTGGACCCTAACCCTAATCTAAGGAGCTGAAAAGATGTAAACTGATGTAGAAGGAAAACAATTGACAGAATTATGTCTTGGTTGCACACTTATTAAAGCAATATTGCCAATAATGCATTGCCATAAGTAGCAAAAGTGAGGCACAAATGAATCAGAAAAAGCTCCTTAATCATATAAGTGCTCATTAATAAGTCCATCAATAAGGACCAATAGACCCCCCTATTTAAAGGAATTATGTATTTCTGGCTGAAGAGCACATTGATTAGATGTTTCTGACTTTAGACAAAGAGCCTTACTTTTTTTTTTTTTTGATAAAACAAAATTATTTCTTGTTAAATTTCATTTGGTGTAAGTATCAAGGTAGACAAACAGAGTTCTACACAACATGAAGCTCAGGCACAAAACCAACACCAAACCCACATACAGAAATGTCAACATCTGAAAATGTTCTTTTGTCATTGTGGCTTTAGAATCCCAAAGGGCTTATCAATAAAAGTGATGAGACTTGTCCAAATTCAGGTAGGTTAAAGAAAAAAAAACCAACTAAGATTTGCTGGAAATTTTTAAAAAATCAAACCTTTACCAGATAGGTATACAGCAAACAGAAAGGTGTTTACTGGAATTTCTGTAACCCTTCCTTCTCAGGTTTCATTTACACAACTCAGGTATAAAAAATATGTCATCAATATTGTACAGTTTCTTTTGAGACCCCTCCAACAATCTGAGTCCTTACAGTAACATAGAATCAATTCCTGAAGGCATCCAATTAAGTGTTACCAAAAAAAAGTCTTCTTCTACCTTACATCATCACTGAAGCTAGACAGTTAAGGCTGCAACATTACACCAAACTGAGAGATGAGACACAAATACAAAGAAAATATCTACAATGCAAGAAATATGTTTGAAACACTTTTATTTAAAGCATGTGAAGGGTTTACTTACAATTCTTCTCCTTGTTTTGCTTTTCTGTCATTAACCAAGTACACACTTCCAAAGCTTCCATTGCCAAGTTTCCTCTGAATAGTGTATCTTCTTGCAATCACAGCATCTGAGCAAGCAGAATTAAATCTGGCAACAGTGACATGCTTAGCAGTTTCTTGAAATTTCAGCATTTCTCTGTGCAACAAAAACAACACAAATTTCTCTAGGATGTAGCTTTCAAATCCTTTTATTCTTCCATGGATGTTCACAGAAATCGCTTGAAACAGAAAAATATTGATTTCTCAATGTATTGTTCTTATTATACTTTTCATTTAATTCTGTGGCAGTGTTTACAGTACCTAGCTTGCAGCAATCACAAATTAAGTGGAATCATTAGCTGCTAAACTGCGGGCAGCAGACTTAATAAACTTCAGATAATGTAGATGTGACATAGTCAGTCTTCTCTAAATCAACCTTGAATTAATTCACTGAACTGATAGAACAGTTCCCCCAGACATGGCACTCTTCCTCACCACCTGTCTTTATACCACCACAGTACCTGACACCAAAAATATCTGCATTTCAGGATACAAGTTTCAAGATTTTTGTACATCTTGAAGCATAACCTCCACCCATAATTTGAATTCTCTCCCATCAAGTACAAAGCTGTTTTCTCTGCTCTTTCATTTATCCCTCAGATTTCACCATCTGTTCCAGTGCTGACCTCACAGCCTCTCTGTGACTCACTACTTGCATCTTCTGCAAATTAGTTTCACAGAAAATCTACAAGACTTTCAATAAAACCCAACTCTTCCAAAATTTCATTTCTCCTTCACTGTGTCCTTTCATGACACACCTTTCCGACCTTTCCAACAGTTTATATCTGGTTTGGAATTCTTGCCTAACTGAGGTCCTAATTCTGCAAACATATGGACTGTAAAGGTCAAGCTCTAGCATTTCTATGGTTTTCAACAGTTCAGCATGAGTATAGAGTAACTTTGTCTACTCAACCTTCCTCATTCCAAATGAAAAAGGGTAGGTGTTTCATTGCACATAATAAAACAATATCGCTTTCATTACCTTGTCTTTATATAATGCCAAGTGCATCATTTTGCTTGAAGATCCTTTGGAGCAAGTAAAGGTCTTGCAAGATCAGTGCTACTATTGCTACCATCCATCAGCACTGCAGAGCAGCAGGCCCACGCTGGCCTTGTTCACCACACCATTTCAAGGTCAAGGCAAGCACACAAACAGCATTTTTGTTGTGGTGGCTGTGGTTTAGGGAGAGCAAAGACAAACTGCCTAATTTTAAAAGCTGTACAACTTTAGGTTCCAAGTCACTGGCTTCTCTTCCAAATGAATGCAGAGCCTAAATTAAGATTACAGATTCGTATCTTGCAACGACAAATTCTGTGTGTGTGTGTGTGTGTGTGTGTGTGTATGTATAGGCACAAGAACCTATTTTAATACCCATCAGCTGAGCTGCTGTCACACTGTACCAAAAAGCCTGACATTGCACTTGCCACCATGTTACGAAACATAGATAAACTTTAATTACTACAACACATCTTAAATCCTGCATGTTTTTTAAACTAAAGCTCTCCTAATACTGTTTCTTTATTCTCTTTCAGCAATACTGACAAAAATTTTGAAATGCAAATGCTAAGGAAAGAATGTCAGCTAGAAAATTATTTCTCTGTAACTCCAAATCTGTCTGAAGGAGCCTAAAAGGGTCATGTTGAAGTGTGGAGGAGGGGAGGGCAGAAAGATGAACTCCATAAAATAATATATTGCCAATTCTAGACAGTTTACCTAATTTTCATTTACTGTTCTATTCCCCTAATTGCTGTTTTATGCATACCTTCATAAATTCCTTTAGAAATAACTACACTTCAAAAACCTGCTGAGCTATCTATACCCTTTTTTTTCTTTCTGAAGTCACTCAACACAGCTCACCTTCAAATTTCCTACTTACTTGGGCCTAGGAATGTATGACAATCCTTCACACCACAAAACCGTGCTTAAGATCAAGTAGCTCACTGAGTTTAACTTCTGTGCTTTATTTCTAATAATGCCTCTCACCTTTTACTCCCTATGCTTCAAATTCCCTCTCTATATAATAATAGTAATAATTATCATGTAACTTTGAGAAATGCTTTAGTATCTACTGCTGAACAGTGACACAAGGCAGGGGCCAGTGATTGCCATTGTGGCATCACAGGTGCATTTTAAGGGCACAGAAGAGGTGGAATGCTGAACATTGCATCTAAAAGAAACGCCCTGTAAGAGCCAATAGGCCTTAAAGACTGATTCAGCCATAAGTGATAGATTCTTCAAGAAGTATATGAACCTCTCCGACCTCAATCAAACCTTTAGCCCGACCTTCCTTGTGTTCCTTTCCTGCCAGTGTCCATCTCCCACTGAGCAGGTATTTCCCAAGCAGCAACATCAATTGCTTCATTAAAGTTCAGAACAACTAGAGGTAACACAAAGCAGTCAAGTCTCCAGCTCTCTTTTCCTAAAAAAATCTCAGTATATGCAATCCAGTAACTTAGGTAAAGAGTTTCTTTTGTCCCATCCACCATTCCCAAGTCCCATCCCAGAGGCAGGCAGACTGCTGATGCCAACCCAACTAATGCAATTACATTGTCTGGATCACTTTTTAAAAAATATTTTCTTCCTTGGCTAGAGTTAAATCTTCCTTTTTGTGCTGCAAACTAAAGGACAGTTGCTGGTTAGGGTTTCATAGTTCAACCTACATGTGCTAAGCCATTTCAACTTCTCTGGCCTTTCTTAGTTTCTGTAAAAAAGATCAACCTACAGGTTTCTTTAGCAACAGCTAACGTACCCTGACAATTTCTGCTTCCAAAATAATTCCTTCTTTGCTAATCGAGGCCATTTTCCAATTCTATCAGGTTTTCTTTTTGTTCCTTAAGAACCGTTGTGTTACATTAATACCCTGCAGCACAAATTCCAGTCTTTGTATTTAAGCTCTAAATATCTTCAGTATTTACTACCTTGATTTTTTTTCTGGTGATGACTTCACTGGTCTGCTCCTTTATATGTTTTGAAAATTCAAAAAATGAGATTTTCCTTGTTTTTTCCTTCATGAAAAAAGAAAAAACACCAAAAAAAACCCTTTTTAACGCTGGCTTCATCATTATTTTCTGCAACATCTTTATAGACTTACCCGAGGCTAAAGTGACATCATTTCACTTAGCTCAGCTTTTTAGTGCTCCTAGAGAAATGATAACTAAGATTTTATTATTAGTGCCGGTAGCAAAGGAGCCTGAGGGTGATGGTAAAACGGGGTCAAAGGCACTCGACTATGATATTTAGTATCTCCCTGACGGACATTCGGGAAGTCGAGATGCCCTAGGATAATCTCAGGGATGTTATTACCTTGTTACAAAACTGTGTAAGACCCAAAACACAAGTTAGCACCCAGATACCCTCACAGCAAGGGGCGAGGGCGCGGTCCCCGTTCCTCACCCCTCCGGGACAGGCGGGACTCCCCGGGAGCCGGCGGTGCCCCAAGCTCCCGCCGCTTCCAGCCGATCCAGCGCCCGTCCCGCCGGCGGGGACCGTGGTGCCTCAGGGTCCCCCGTGTCCCCTCGGGCCGGCCTGGGGCAGGCCGGGCGCTGGCAGAGCGGGAGCGGCCGCGGGCTCGCAGCGCTCCCGGCCCGGACCGCGCTGTTTGCGGCCCCGTCGCCAGGAGACGGCGCGCGCGCGCCTGAGCGCCGGCGGGCGGGAGGAGCGAAAGGGAGCGGATCCGGGATCGGAGGGCCCCGCGTGTGACTCCTGGCACTGCTTCCGCCGCCATGGGCGT